>CAUJRU010002588.1:0-71774 GCA_963277665.1 Viscum album
AGAAGAGAAAAAGATAACAATATCTAATAAAATTCAAGTGAACTAAATAAATAATAGTGAATAAGAAAAGGTGTTGTGAAAATATATTTCATATAAAGAAGAAGATAAGAATAAGAAATAAAGAATAATAAAAAAAGGTTTTTTATATATATGTTTGTGTGGGAAGAAGAGAATGAAGGAGTAACAAAATGACTTGTTATTGTGGATGTGTGAAAACTACTGTGAATACAAAAGAAGATGGAATTTATAATATTGTTTTTAATGTAAGATAAGAAGAGGAAAATAACAAGGTAGAACTATGAAATTAAATAAAAGTTACATATGGTAGAGGGATTTATTGATTTTTCAATTAACTCAAAGAACTTGAAAACTATATATAAAAGTAGTATAAAAATATGACAAGGATTTGTAATTGAATTAGGATATCACTAGTCTAGGGAATCAAGAATATTTTATATCCCCCCTCTTGAGTGTAGGGTAGCACACTTTAGGTTAACAATTTTTTTTGACCAACCCACTTTAACATGTATCCTGTTATAGTGACCTATGTGATCGAGGACTATTTCCCAGTTACACTAAGGACCAACCTTTATTATTGAATAGTGAACCTTGTAAATCTCATATCTAATTTGGTAGTGTGATAAATAACAAAGTAAAGGTATATGAATGAGAGAATCAAGATCCTAATATTTTTTAATAGGCAAAGGGATAAAAATAGTAAATTGGAATAAATAGTCCCCAATGAGGATTCACCCCCCCCCCCCAGTGTTGAAAATTTCCTTAAGTGGTCCTATCAAGCTAGTCTCGAATTTTTTGGATAGAAAATTTAAATTAACCAAGAATAAATTACCCAAAACAAAAGTTGAGGTCAAGTAAATTAGAAAACAGATATATGCATCAGTGGTCAAGAGATTGATGTATGAAATGGTTTGTACGTGGCTATATATTACCTATACAATAATATTTTTAAGTCAATCAATGTTGAATCAGGGAATGGTACACTTGGAGGCTATCAAATCGATCCTTAAGTATCTGAAAGGAATAGAAGATGTGAACCTGTGTTATAGGATAGATGATATTTTTCAACAATATATTGATGCTAAATTTTTCAGATGCGTAGACATACGAAAGAGCACAACAATATTCAAGTTTACCTACGAGGGACCAATGCTCAGCTGGATATCACAACTTTAAATTTTTATTATATTAAGTACAAAAAATCTGATTATGTAGTTGTAATGTAAGTTGGGAAAGAAATGATATGGTTGATGAGATTTATAAAGGAGTTAAAAAGGAGTCAGGAATGAGGATTTATTTTCTATGTTATCATAAGTGTAATCCACTTGGATAAAAATCCAATTTTTTACTCTTAGATGAAGCTTATCAGCATGAAATATTATTCAATATAAATTTATTGGAGTAAAAAGAGATAGATATATAGAAGATTGTGGGAATCCAAAATATAGTAGATATGTTTACCAATATGAATGTTTAAGATATTATAAGGCAGCATCATGCCTTATTAGGATTTGGGTGAACAAAATAAAGGAGGAACATTATTTTTTATAAAGAAGGGATTTTCCTTAGTATGGAGAGTTATCAATGTTCCATGAAACAAGTATTAAAGTGGGATATTTTTTAGAGTTAAATCTATTCCAATTTATCATAATATTTTTTAATGGATTCATGTTGCTATAATTTCTATCATTGAAAGTTATAATAGTGAAGTTTTCTAACAACAACAGCGAGAATTCTCCATGAACAATAGTTTTATCAGAAGTTCATATCTTTTAATGATGTTACAGTGAGGTACTGGAAGTTTCAGAAGTTTAGAATTATTGAATGTTTACTAGGTTTGTAATAAAGATGTGGTTTTCACGTTTATTGATTTTTATTTTAAGTAGAGAAAGTATCACAGGTTGACTAGTTAATGTTTAGTATATAAGCAGGGGTATCTCATCACTAAGATGATAGGAATCATGGCTAGTGCTAGAGAGAAGAGTTCAAAGGGGACCAGTACAGCTTTTATAGATTAATTTTACATATTAATATTTTTTTCAATATCTTTTCTATTTTAGTGAATAAAATAAAAGCATTAGTTTTTCTCCCATGCATGCAGGACTCATTGTTCGAAGCATGTTAATTCTCATGTTTTTTTAATTTTTATTGTTCTTACTTTGCATGTATGTTTTTAAAGTGTGTATTTTTTTGAACCTGTCAATGGAAAATTTAGAATACTATAAAGGGTAAGTTTAATAGCTAGTTCTGGTAAACTAAATCATGGGTAAGGGAATATATAAATGTTTTATTTTTTCATTGCACTACTACATGTGTGATTTCAATGGATTTTCGTGCAAAGTTCTAGTGGTTTTATCAAAATCGTAGATTTGATTTCTTACCCAACAGACACCATGAGTGGGATTGATGTGAAATTAATTCATATATGTCCTAAATGACATATAGATCATTATTATAAATTACCAAGACAATTTTACTATCAATTTTCAGTGAGTGACACACGTTTTGAACTAAAATACCACTTTTAAACTAAAACACAATCTTTGAGTCATACCGGGCACACCATGTATCATATTTATGTCAGGTAAATTTATAAACATAAAAAATTACTTAAGGATATTTCCCCTAAATCATCAATAAAATGTGAGGTTTTTTTCTTAGTATTTGGTGAGTGATGCAGGTTTTGATCTAAAATGACACTTTTAAACTTAAAACACACACTTTAAGCCATACTGGGAACATCGTGTGTCTAATTGAAATGCCATTAATTCCTACACATAAGAATGACATATATATAGTTTCAATAAATTATTAAGACAATATGAGTGATATTTCTTATTTTTTAGTGAGTGATACAAGTTTTGAACAAAAATGACACTTTTAAAATGAAACATGCACTTTGAGTCATAAAAGGCACATTGTGTGTCTGATTTACATTTGGTTTATTTTTAAATTTTAAAAATTATTTCTATTTTTTTTAATTATCAGTATAATCTGAGAAATTTTTCTTGATTTTGAGTATTTGATGCTTGTTTTGAACTAAAATGTTGATTTTAAATCAAAACATGCACTCTCAATCATATTGGGAACAATGTGTGTTGGATTGATGTGATGTTAATAATTATATATCAAAAATAAATTATGGATTATTTTAATAAATTATAAATACAATTTGAGTGAATTTACTAGATTTTCCTGGGAGTGAAAATGTTATGAACTAAAATGTCACTATTAAGATGAAAACACACACTTTGAGTCATAACGGGAACACCTTATGTTGTATTAATGTACGGTTGATTCCTACAAGGCACAAAAGATTTATTTATCTTTTTATTAAAGTATCAATACATTATAAGTGTGTTTTATTGTTTTAAAGTATGTGACACATGTTTTGAACTAAAATTTCCATTTTAAATAAAAACATGCACTTGCAATCCTATAAGATACAACGTGTTTTAGATTTATGTGTGGCTAATTAGAACATACCAAAAATAGATAATGGATTGTTTTTATAAATTATTAATATTATTTGAGTGTGTTTTATTTATTTTTATAGGGTGAAGCATGTTTTGAACTAAAATGTTACTTTTAGAATAAAAACACATACTTTGAGTCATACCAGGAATGCCCTATATAAGATTTACATTTGGTTGATTCATAAATGTCACAAATTATATATGGAAAATTATTTTAAAGATTCAAGAAAATATAATCATGTTTTCTTAATTTTGAGTATGTGATGTGTGTTTTGATCTAAAATGTAATTTTTAAATAAAAACACACACTTTTGATCATATTGGGCACACCATGTATCATATTTACATGAGGTAAATTTCTACACATAAAAAATGAATTGTGGATAATTTCACAAAAGTTTCAAGATAATTAGAGTGTGTTTTCTATGTTTTAATTGAGTAACTCATGTCTTGAACTAAAATCTCACTTTTAAACTGAAAAATTGAACTTTGAGTCTTATTAGACACACCATTTGTTGGATTAAAATGATCTTGATTACTACACTTAAAAAAAATATTTATGAACCATTTTAATAAAGTGTTATTATAATATGAGTGTGTTTTATTAGTCTTGAGTATGTGATTCATGTTTTGAACTAAAATATCCATTTTAAATAAAAACATGAACTTTCAGTAATACCAGCCACAACTTGATTTAGAATGATGTGTGTTTGATTCATATACATAAAAATGGATTATGAATCATTTTACTAAATTATCAAGATGATATGAGTGTGTTTACTAGGCTTTTAGTGAGTGACACATGTTTTGAACCAAAATGTCACTTTTTAACTGAAAATATGTACTTTGAGTCATACCATCCATGCCATGTATCATATTGGTGTGCAGTAGATTTACACACATCCCAAATTATTTTTATTTTTTTGTTTTTAATGAAGTAAGAAGACAACATGAGAGTGTTTTATTGGTTTTGAGTATACAGTTTTTATTTTTAACTAAAATGCCAATTTTAAATAAAAATATTCACTTTTAGTCATATTGACCACACCTTGTGGAGGATTGATGTGTAACTAATTCCAACACAGCAAAAATAAATTATAGATTGTTTTCCTAAAGTATCAAGGTAATTTGAGTGAATTTTCTTAGTTTTCATTTAGTAACGCATGTTTTGAACTAAAATGATACTTTTAAACTAAAAACATGAACTTTAAGTCATACTAGGAACATCATGTGTTCGGTTGATGTGAAGTTAATTCCTAAAAATTAAAAATTAATTTTATATAATTTTACTAAAGAATCAACAAAAATTAGTGTGTTTTCTCAGTTTTTTGTGAGTAGTTCATGTTTTAAAATAAAATATCATTTTTAAAATGAAAAGTGTACATTGAGTCATACCAGACACACCATGTAGCGCCCCAAAATTTTTCAAATAGATTTAATACAGAATTCATGAAACACAAAGTCTCTAAAAAAATACCACTCTATTATAACCTATCTAGTAAACAAAATTTTTCAACCACTATAATTTGAATTTAAAAAAACTGACATACATGGTTGCGTTCAGTAAGATATTTAGAGTATGATAAGACAAACTTAATTTTAGATGATTAATAACATACTGTTAGGAATATTAACCTACCCTTATGAATATTAATGAATATTAAATAATCCAAAAAAATATCAACTTCACCCATGAATAAATAAATATAATTTAGTCATATTAAAACTGAAAAAATGGTTATAATATAAGTATTGCTTTTTTTGTATGTCGTAAATATTTTAATTTCAATTTTATGACTAATTTAATAATTTAAAATGGAAATTTATTTTCATAAAATGTAATATTAAACTATTAATTTATTTTCTTATGTTTATAAGATAATTTTATAGGACCTTGATTAATTTCTCAAGGTTTTATAAAATGCTTTATAGTTTTAAAGTTGTATTTTTTGAATAAATTATGATTTTATTTAAAAATTAAATTGAAAATATTTAGAAAAATATTTTCAAAAATTTGATTTAATTTTTGAATTATACACGTTGAAAAATGGTTTGGGTAAATTTTTTGGATTTTTCTAAAATACTTGAATTTTGGGTGAATTGTAAAATACGATAATTTACGATAAATGCCAAATACAAAATTTATTGGGTCATAAGTGATGTAAGGCTTATGTAATCCCACTATGTTAGAAATCACATTCACTTATTACTATTATGGGTCACATTAATCAACACTATTGTTTGACTTGACAGAAATAATAAAATAATGAATAAAATATTCACAAATCACCCCTCTCCTCCAGTATACCCCCCCCCCCACTCCCTCTTCTCTTAACTCCTCTCAAGCATTGTTAATTTTTTAAATTCTACTCAAATATCCTCCCAAGATTATACTCCACATCCAGAAGCCATTGGTCTCAAAAAAGGCTAAAACCAATCCCCTAAAGAGGCTCTCAAGGAAGATTAATTCAAGAGGTAAATTCTTCTTTTCATTTATTTTATTTCAAGTTATCTTTTATGTGGTATGTATTTCAAGTTTTCATACCATATTCTTATTTCCATTTTATTCTGTCCCTATCCTATTTTATGAGTATTTTATGATTTTTTTATCCCTATCCCCTCTCTTTTTAATGTTTTCTAAAACCATGTTGAATAGCTGTTATGCTACAGAATTTTCTTCTTAAAATCTCTCTCTTTTTCAAGCACTCTTATTATGTTATTATATTTTAATTTAAATTTTATTATGTTGGTATATGTAATTCCATATCCCCCTTAATATAAATAATATTTAATAGTTATGAGATACTTTTTTTCTCTCATCAAAATATTTTATGAATTTTTAAGTGATGTCGCTAGGCTACCAAATTTTCGTAAGGGATGTCTCAACATTTATTTTATTTTGAGTTCATTTATTTTATTTATTTCCTAACCTCCTTTAATCAAAACATTATGATAACTATAGTACCTTAAATTTACTATAATTTTGTTTTTATAATGTAATAATTCATCATCATCTCTCATTTCCCCTTCTTTTATACTATAAATGAAAACACCATCTGAGATGCGTTAATTTATCACATTCAAGGACGATGGGTTTTTAATTTCTATTACCATATTAAATTATGGTAATTAATCCATTTTTATGGTTTAAACAGAATATAATATATTTATTATAACTTATTTATGGTTCTATAATAGTTTTTATGCATGATATTAATTTATAAATTAAAATGAGTTCATTGTGATCAAAAACCGCCAATTAACCCAAACAATTATCATTAAAGTTTTATATAATGATTCATCTTCACACCCAATAACCCAAAAAAAATATGACCATTAAATGTTCTGTTTGATCACTAATAACATAATAATTCTATTCTGTACAATCATTCACATTCTATATGTTTATACATATAGAAATATTAGTTAACCCGTCATGAATACTAAGGAAGAAAATGCTCCCAAATAATAAAACTAAACCTCTTAAACCCATCAAGAAGGACATGAATGAAAAAAATAAGCATATAATAAATCAATTAAATAAATAATAGATTCTGGAAATATTAATTAATGAATTTAATTTTGTTATCCAGGACACTAATATCAAGTGAAGAACACCAACGGACTTAAGGTGAGGGTTTCTTCATCTCACTTCCATTTTTGTGAGATATTTCTTATTCACTGCTATTAATTGTGTATGGTGTATGTATACTAAGAATTGATGTATAATATCATGAATATATTTATTTTAATGATATTAAATGTATCATTTTATGATTATTAATTTTGGTTTATACAATTCAATTGGTTACCAGGTTGTAAGTATTTTCTACCTGAACCTCTATTTTCATTTGGGTTGCTCTTACTCTCTACTCACCTCAAGGAAATTCTAATTTATTATTATTTACTCCTCATAAATTTTATTTTATTGTTTTATATATATGTGTACCAATAATAACCCGTATTTTTTTATGGGGGAGTTATATGTTTTAAAAAGATCGTTCAAAATTTCATCCTGATAAACAAACCCGATTCAAGGGAACTTCCTGAATTCTTACCCATTTTCAAGTACACTATAAAATCTATTTTAATACACCATTATTTTTAAAAAATCACTCATTTTATCATGAAAATTATCTTAGTTAATTTATGGTTTTAAGAAATCAAACATGCCTTTCCACTTTCAAATTCTCTTTAATATTTTCTTTAAAATGATCTAAAATGTTTTATTTCTAAAGATTTTTAAGAACTCTTTTTACATGATTTCACTTCAGTGGGACATAATTTTTTCCTAAAATATAATTTCAATATCATTAACTTTTATTTTCTAGGATATACATGATAACAATCTTATTTCATGTAAAATACAAATGATTTTTCAAAATAACACTTCTTTCAAAAAGTAAAAAGGATTTTTCTCATCTCACATTAACTTTTATGAAGTATATGTCTTACTCACCACTTATTCCATACATGTGGTGTATATACTTCCATTTGGTATATCATATAAAGAGTCTACTTATTCACATAATATTCTAAGGTATTATTATTTGAATTTTTCATGGTGGTATGGGATACTTTAGAATGTTTAAGGATTATTTCCTCAAGAATTTCTCAATTATCTCATTTAAAATTATATTTATTTATGTCAACATCCTTTGATTAATATTGTATTTCATAGAGGATTATATATTATGATATCATATACAATATTTTTTTGAAGGGTTTTTGATTATTTTGACTATGTATGTGCTATCTTGATACCATTCACCATATTATTCTGAATGGTTAGTGTTTCTGTTCAATGATTGGGGAAAGTTATTTACATTTCATATGTTGGTTTCAATATGAATGTATATGTTTATTATGTTCACCCCTTTCATATGAGTAATTCATTGGACTTAGTATGTGGTGGATGTGGCATGTTATAACCCCTCTATGTATCAGTAGGTCTTATGAGACAAATAAACATGGACTTGGCTAATACCTTGCCCATTTTGAGATATGGTTTTGGCCAAGGCCTTAATCAATTTTTAGATGTCTTCACCGAGGCCCTGATGGTATATTTTAGAATGTTCATTATATGCATTTTCCTAATTATGAATCTATAAATTCATAGTTCATGTGGTTATTTGACTAACACATGATTATTTTTTGTTATGGAAATAATTACACAGCTCATATCCCTATCATAATGTCTTCAATCTTATTTTAAAGCCGTGTGTTTTTAGTTATTCACCATGCCTAATGCTTATGTTTATGGTATCTTCTTTTGTATTTCTTACCCTTACTGAGCATCTGAGCTCACCCATTTCTTATGTTTCATTTTCTCAGGACATGAAGAGTTTTATTATGAATGACCTATAGGGATAAACTTATATTTAAGGATATTACCAACAAAATTTATATGTTGTATTTCTTTTCAAGTTGTAATGTTGAACCTATGTATGTATCTGGTTTTCCAAAACTACTAAACTACTCAGTCTTTTGAAATTTGATTCATTTTAATCATGTCAATGTATTAAAATAATGCACTGGATCCGGTCTTCTGGGGTTGGGGTGTTACAGTTGGTATCAAAGGGAGTTTAGTAGAAAACTTGGAAACAAGATTTAGAAAATGTAGATTAGGGAAAAAACCCTAAGATAGACTTTGAGGATAAATATACAAGAACATCCTAGAAATTTGGTAAGGAATAGATTATGTGGATATTTCTAGAAAATACATCCTTGTTTGGATACTACAAGTGTATGTGGTTTTTGAATAGATATACCTAGGAGTAACAACTCCTAAAAGGAGTTTCGGGCTTGACCCTAGGTATCCTAGTACATGAAAATGGGTCTTACTGTGCACCCGGTTTGACACTCAAGGGGGATATTCTTAGAATAATTCAAAATTTATTTACCGACTATTATGAAGGATTTATGACCCTAATGTAACCAAATTATATGGTTTTAGGATTTATGATACATAAATTTATGCTATATGTTATACCATGTTTAGAGTCATAGAGATTTTATAATTTTATAACAAAATATATAATATGGAATTGATTAGAAATGGTGCTTGGTAGAATGAATGAGAACTTCTCCAATGCATGTGATGCGAAGATTAAGAGGGATCATATCTCTAATGGTCTTAAGCCATTATTTCAAAGGAAGATTGTCTCCAAAGTATCCTCATCATATGAGGAAATAGTATCATGTATTGACAAGGTATGTAAATAATTCTCTGAGTCCTATGGATTTTAAAGGAAGAAAAAGTAGAATAGGATGGTAGGGAAAAACATGGATAAGTGGAAGAAGGTAAATATATATTTTCCCACATGTGATAATTGTGGAAGGAAACACCTTACTGTATGCTTGAGAGGAAAATGGGTTTACTTCAAATGTGGAGAAAAAGTACAACATGATCATAATTTAAAGATAAGGAAATAATTTTCCTATATTCAATGCTTCAAATACAAGGATATGGGACACTATGCGAATCAATGTCCCAAACATCAAAGGAATATACCCCAAACGATGATTCTGGATAATGATCAACATATGATGTTGCTCTAGATGAAGTAGAATAATTAATATTCCTAGTCAAGAATCATGTCATTTGAATATTTTTCAGTAATGTACTAGTTATAAGAATTATGAGATATATAAGGATTGTACTGCATTACTATTTCATTAAGGATTTGAGGTCGTATGATGAATGGTACAGATGAAATGTGATTTAGTATAAAGTTAAACTTTTTAGAAAACACACAATTGAGGAAAATGCAATCCTTAATATATATATATGATGTTGAGATAATTATGAAGAAATGATTGTTTCATATAAGTATTTAATACCTTATAACTAATTATTGACTTGTCGAGAAGTGTTTTATGCTATCGTTGAAGGATTTTACAAAAACAATTGATTTAAAGGAACATATCCAATAATATGTATCTTACTTAAAGAATACATAAGAATGCATATTTCCAATATTGTTTTTATAGTAATTAAATTTATTACCATATTTTAAAAGGATACATGATGAATTTATCCACATGTTTAGAATGTGAAAATTTAGAGTTGCTTCATGGTGATTAAGGGTTAATTATAAGTTAATATTTGAAATTCAGAGACCTTCATTCTAAATTATTGAATCATTATGAAATGGTTTAAGTTGATCATTGTATGAGCTTTTATATGTTAATGTATTGCTTCACCATATGGTGTAACCTGTGCTAAGTGATGTGGTATAGATAGTTCAAGGTGTAATCAAAGTATGATTTTGTAAATAGAAATGTATATTTATACTCTTATAGAGTATAATAATTCCTCGACTCAAGGAAAAGAGTCTTAAATAAAAAATTTTCCTATTATCATAATATTTGATAATATCGATGAATTTTTTTTATAGTAGTTTATAGTTTTGTTGTAATCAGCTTTCTTCTGAACATCTTCTCTGTCATGTTCTATTGAAACTTTATAGTTATATTTTTATTCAATGTTCAGGTTTTTACTCCCAACTAATTTCACCCCATTCAAAATCATAATTTTTGGGGTGAACACCTCACTTCCTTAACCTCTTTTAAGGGGATATTTTATTAACCCTATTTACGATGTGGTTTACCAACAAGGTAATTTTCAAGCATCAACCTTTTAACTTTTGAAGTACAGTTTCAAATTGCAAGGATGCAATTCTATTGAGGGGGGAATAATGTAACACCCCAATAATTTAAAAATAGATTTAATATAGAATTAATGAAACATTGAGTCTCTACAAAACACCACTTTATTATAAAATAGATAGTAAACATAATTTTTTGACCTCAATAATTTGAATTTCAAAAAACTAACATACACAGTTGCGTTCAATAAGATATTTAGTGTTTGATAAGACAAACTTAATTTTTGGTGAATAGTAACATACTGCTATGAATAGTAATGAATAGTAATTCATATTAAATCAGAAAAAAATAGAAACTTCACCCATTAATGTATAAATATAATTTAGATATCTTAAAAGTGAAAAAACAATCATAGTATAAGTATTAGTATTTTTGTATGTCATAAATATTTTAGTTACAATTTAATAATTAATTTAATAATTTAAAATGAAAATTTATTTTCATAAAATGTAATCATAAACTATTACTTTATTTTCTTATGGTTATAATATAATTTTATAAGACCTTGATTAATTTCTCAAGGTGTTATAAAACGAGTTATAGCTTTAAAGTTGTATTTTTGGAATAAATTATGATTTTATTTAAAAATTAAATTAAAATTATTTATAAAATTATTTTAAAAAAGTGGACTTAATTTTTGAATTCTAAATATTCAAAAATTGTTGGGATGAATTTTTGGTATTTTTCTAAGATACTTGAATTTTTGGTGAATAATAAAATATGATAATTTAAGATAAATTTCAAATACATGATTTATTAGGTCATAAGTGATGTAAAGATGATTTAATACCACTAGGTCAGAACTCACATGAACTTATTACTATTATGGTTCACATGAATCAACACTATTTATTGTATTGAGGGAAATAATAAAATAATGAATAAAATATTCACAAATCACCCATCTCCTCCACTATAAAAACCCATCATCACTTTATCTTCTTTTTAATCTTATCAATCCTTGTACCTTGTCTAAATTATACTCAAATATCCTCCCAATCTCCTCCCCAACTTCTATAATCCCTTGGTCCCTCAAAAAGAACAAAACCTCTTCCCTAAAGAGGCTCTCAAGGAAAATTACTTCAAGAGGTAAATTCCTCTTTTCATTTCTTTTATTTAAAGTTCTCTTTTATGTGGTATGTATTTCAAGTTTTCATACCATGTTCTTATTTAAATTTTATTATGTACCTATACTATTTTATGATTCTTTTATGAATGTTTTATCCATGTCCCCTCTCTTTTTAATGTAATCTAAAACCATGTTGCATAGCCGTTATGCTGCAGAATTTTCATCTCAAAAACTCTCTCTTTTTCAAGCACTCTTATTATGTTATTATCTTTTAATTTAAATTTTATTATGTTGGGATATGTCATTACATATACCCCTTAGTTTCCATATTATTTAATAATTATTATATACTCTTTCTATCTCATCGGAATATTTTATGAATTTTTAAGTGATGTCGTTAGGCTACCGAATTTTCGTAAGGGATGTCTCAACTTTTATTTTAGTTCAAGTTCATTTCTTTTATTTTTCTTTCCTCACATAATTTAATCAAAATTTTATGATAAATTTATTACCTTAAATGTACTATAATTTGGTTTTTATAATTTAATAATTCATCATCATCTCTTCTTTCCCCTTCTTTTATACTATAAATGAAAACATCATCCGAGATGTGTTAATTTATCACATTCAAGGATGATGGGTTTTCAATTTCTATTACCATATTCAATTATGGTAATGAAACCATTTTTATGGTTTAAACATACTATAATATATTTATTATAACGTATTTATGGTTCTTGAATCTTTTTGTACACATGATATTAATTTATAAATTAAAATGAGTTCATTGTGATCAAAAACCGACAATTAAACCAAACAATTATTATTAAAGTTTTATATAATGATTCATATTCACTCCCAATAACCAAAAAAATTTATGACAATGTAATATTATTTTTGATCACTAATAACATACATCTTCTATTCTGGAAAACCATTCTCATTCTACATGTTTATCCGTACAGAAATATAAGTTAACCGGTCATGAATACCAAGGAATAAAATGGTCCCAAACAATAAAACTAAACCTCTTAAACCCATCAAGAAGGCCATGACTGAACATAATAAGTCTATAATAAATAAATTACATAAACAATAGGTTTTGTAAATATTAATTAATTAATTTAATTTAATTATCCAAGACACTAAGATCAAGTGAAGAACACCAACAGACTTAAGGTAAGGGTTTCTTCATATCACTTCCATTTTTGTGAGATATTCCTTATTCACTACTATTACTTGTGTATAGTGTATGTATACTTCCCATTTATGTATCATATCATGAATATATTTATTTTCATGATATTAAATGTATCATTTTATGATAATTAATTTTGGTTCATACAATTCAATTGGTTACCAAGTTGTAAGTATTTTCTACCCGAACCTCTATTTTCATTTGGGTTGCTCTTATTCTCTACTCACCTCAATGAAATTATTATTTATTATTATTTAATACTAATAAATTATATGTTAATGTTTTATATATATTTTTACCAATCATAATCCTTATTTCTTTTATGGGGGATTTACATGTTTCAAAAGGATCATTCAAAATTACATCCCGATAAACAAACCCGGTTCAAGGGAACTTCTCGAAATCTTACCCATTTTCAAGTACACTAGAGAATATGTTTTAAGACACCATTATTTTTATAAAATCACTCATTTTATCATGAAAAAATATCTTGGTTAATTTATGGTTTTAATAAATCAAACATTCCTTTCCACTTTAAAATTATCTTTAATATTTTCCTTAAAATCCTCTAAAATGTTTTATTCTTAAAGATTCTTAAGAACTATTTTTACATGATTTCACTTCATCAGGACATCATTTTTGCCTCAAATATAATTTAAATGTCCTTACCTTTTATTTTATGGTATATACGTGTTTACAATCTTATTTCATGGAAAATACAAATGATTTTACAAAATAACTCTTCTTTCAAAAGTGAAAAGGATTTTTCTCATCTCACATTAACTTTTATGAAGTATATGCCTTGTTCACCACTTATTCCATGCATGTGGTGTATATACTACCCTTTGGTATATCATATCAAGAGTCTCCTTATTATTATGATATTCTAATATATTATGATTTGAATGTTTCAAGGTGGTATGGTACACTCTCTAATGTTTAATTATTATTTCCTCAAGAATTTCTCAATGGTCTCATTTAAAAGTATCTTTATTTATGTCAAAATCCTTTGATGAATCATGTATTCAATATAGGATTATATATTATGATATCATCTAAAATTTTTTGTTGAAGGGTTTCTAATTAGTTTTACTATGGATGTGTTATCTTGATACCATTCACCATATTATTCTGAATGGTTAGTGTTTATGTTCAATGATTGGGGAAATTTATTTACACTTCACATATTAGTTTCAATATGAATGTATATGTTGATTATGTCAACCCCTTTCATATAAGGAATGAATTGGACTTATTATGTGATGGGCAGGGCCTGCTATAGCCCCTTGATGCATCGGTAGGTATCATGAGACAAATAGAAGTGGACTTGGCCGAGTCCTTTCCCACTTTAAGATATGGTTTTGGCTAGGGCCATAATCATTTTTAGACTTCTTGGTCGAGTCCTTAACGGTATGTTTTAGAATGTCTAGAATTTTCATTTCCCTCATTATGAAGCTAGAAATTCATAGTTCATGTGGTTATTCGACTAGTAGAAAACCCATGATTATGTTTTGATATGGTAATAATTACACAGCTCATATTCATGCGATAATGTGTTCAAGATTATTATAAAGGCATGTGTTTTTAGTAATTCACCATGCCCAATTCTTATTTTTATGGTATCTTCCACTATATTTCTTACCCTTACTAAGCATCTGATCTCACCCCTTTCTTATGTTTCATTTTCTTAGTACATGAAGAGTTTTATTATGAATGACCTGTAGGGATAAACTTAGATTTGTGGATGTTCCCAATAAAACTTATATGTTGTATTTATTTTCAAGTTGTAATGTTGAACATATGTATGTATTTGGTTTTCCAAAACTACTAAACTACACATTCCTTTGGGATTTGATTCCTTGTAATCATGCCAACGTATTAAAATAATGCACCAGCTCTAGGCTTCTGGGGTTCGGTCATTACACACCATCTGTCAGATTTATGTACAATTGATTCCTACACATAAAAAAATATTTATGGATAATGTTTTATAAATTATCAAGGAAATAAAATAATATTAGCTGGTTTTTTAGTATATAAAGTGTGTTTTGAAATAAAATGTCAATTTTAAATAAAAAAATGAAATGCCATCCATACCAGACATATTGTGTGTCTGATTAATGTAAGGATGATTCCATCACATAGAAATGACATATAGATTATTTTCCTAAATTATAAATAAAAATTAATTAAATTTTCTTGGTTTTTAGTAAGTGATGCATGGTTTTAACTAAAATGTTTCTTTTAAACTAAAAACATGTACTTTTAGTCATTCTGGAAAAATCATGTGTGAGGTTGACATGGAATTGATTTCAACACATAAAAAATGACTACTGGATTATTTTCACTGGATTATTTTCACAAATTAAAAATACAATTTAAGTGTGTTTACTCATCTTTTAGTATATGAATTGTATTTTGAACTATAATGTCAATTTAAAATAAAAACACACATTTTTAGTCATACCTAACACACCGTTTGTCAAATTTACATACAACTAATTCTTATATGTCAAAAATAACTTATGGATTGTTATCCTAAATTACCATGACAATACGAGTTTATTTTATCAGTTTTTAGTTAGTGACACATATTTTAAACTAAAATATCCATTTTAAGGTGTAAACATACTCTTTGAGTCATATATGATGTATCGTATGTTGGATTGATATGCAGTTGATTCTTAATAATTAGAAATGACTTTTGGATTATTTTTATGAAGTATTAAAAGAATATGAGTTTTTTTCTTGATAAAAAAATATTTTTCTTACTATAATGTCAATAAAATGACTTTTACACAAAATATAATGCATTGCGTCACTAATGAACAAAAAAAATCAAATAAAGAACAAACAACTCTATGGAGAGAACAAAAAGTACCTGAGTATATCGTCCTTATTGAAGACTTCATTGAAAATTTATTTTTCTCAAATAATTTTATGTCTATGAAGAGCACAAAAGTCCAGTATATAGAGTTGATAATCCTTATTTAAGACTAAAATAATCTCGCCTTTAGAATATTACTTCAAGTAAACTCTATTAGTTTAAAATTAATTAATTTTTTTATTCAATCCTGGTGAATCCTTAACTAAAAAAGTTGATATGAAGTGGGATTCCAATGAGGACATGATTTTAGCCTTCAAGAAGGTGCTTCAAATCTGTATAGATTCCTTTTGTTCTCTTTATAGGAAAAATCTCAGAGAAGTACCTTGAACTTTGTATAGTGTATATTCATTAATTTTTTAAATTAACCAATGATCATAATCCAAAATAAGTATTAGATTAACCAATTATTCATGATCATTGTGAAATAAAAAAATTACAAATATTATAGGAAATCACCTCTTTATGATGTCTATAAACATTCTGACACCATGTATCCCACCCTATCATTTCTAAAAAAAATTACATTCTCTTCTGAATATATGGACTAATGGTAATCCTAGTAGTACTGAAAAAATATAAATAAAAAATTAATTAATATTTTATATGAAATTGTAACTATCACTAGAAATAAATTTTAGGGATTATAGTATGTTGATGTAATATTATATATTTAATAAATTTTGAAACATAATAACCACAATTGTTATTATTACTTTTTTTCAGACATTATAGAAAAATAAGAAATTTGTTTTGATATATGTTTTTATAGTAAAATATTACTATATATACCCTAATACATATCTATTTATAGAAATTAATAGGCTTTTTGTGCTCATATTTTATTCTCATATGATGATTTTGATGAAATTTAAACAACACCCTATCATAAAAAAATAAATTAAAATGAATGAAAAACATATAATTCAAATTTTATTTATAAAATTTTCAATATAGTGTATTAAAAATTTATAAATGGAATCATGTGTGGCCACTTATTTAGATATCCATTATTTTGGATCTTAAGAGATGTTTTCAAAATTCAAATAGATTATGGTTATTATATTGAAAATTTATAAAATATATCATATTTCGTCCACAAACTAGCATCCCCAAATAGGTATTTCCTAAATCAATATTATTAATTCATTTTTGAGATGTATGAACCTTTGTTTCATCTAATTTTTTGAATATTTTTTAATTATTAATTTTTTATATGGTTTAATACTTTTAAATTTAAAAAAAAAGCATTGTAAAGAAGGTATAAGTCTTGGAAACCCATTTTATATTCTTTATGGCTTTGAATATATCATAAAAGTAAGAAAATTATAGTAAAAATACTTAAAATGTTTGAAATAAATGTTCAATATGATTTAATGAAAATTAAACACCCATTTCTTTATTAACATTTAAAGTGATTTTATAAATAGGTGAACCACTAATATTAGAAATGAAATTAAATAAATCGTTAAATTTTAATTTTCCCCCCTAAATTATGATTTCCAATACATATAGACTAAACATTTAATTTTTAATAATATATATTATAAAATAAAATTCTTGAACAACCATATTACATTAGTTCCCACCCCTAATATCCACTTAATCATGTTTTTTCATGATATAATACGCCATGCCTCATTTAATTCCATAATTCATGATAAGGTCATAAAATAATGTAAAATTTCATTACATACATCATAATTTACAAAAACAAACTCCAAATATAAACTTATAAAATTACATACATCAAAAAAAATTATAGAAATCTATTCCAATAAGAAAACTCTCAAAATAAGACCCATGGATTCTAAACACAATTTTCTACATTTTAACTCAAATAGATTTTAAAATTTATTATTTAAAACCTATTATGCATGGATATATAATTTCAATCCCAATCTATAATTATTATCTCACTATGATTTATTCTATTTGGAATTGATAACCTATTATGTCAATGAAAGGATAATTCAAATTTTTTCTTCAAAATATCATCCTATATTACCTCATTCCTTCAAATAAAAACCATATATGAACCAAATTAAAACTAATCCATTAATTTTAGTTAAATAAAAAATATTTTGAAACTAATGAAGGGGTGGTCATTGGAGAAATGATATTAGATAACAAATTTAAATAATAGAATGTAAAAAAATGAGAAAAATATTTACCGTAACTACATGAAACTAAGAATCTAAAGTAGTGTAATAGAGTGGTGTGTACATAACATTAGAAATGGGGTGTCATGTGCACAAATATTTAGTAAGAAAAAACAAAAAACATGACTCAAATTTTTTAATTGCATAGAAAATATTGGATTATCATACCTTTAGTTTTGAGGGTTTGAATTTGTAAAAAATGTTTAATAAAGACCCAATAGAGTTCTAATTTTTCGAAAATATTGAATATAAAAAGATGGTATGATGTTAATAGGGTTCATTTAAAAGTAAAAATGGCATTTATCAGTTCTAGTGAGAAAAAAATTATAAATTAAATCTTTATCATTACTAAAATAATAAGAGAAAAAAAGTTTGATAATAGTTTTTTAATTAAATGGGGTGAGGGTTTTGATATTTGGGAAAGTGGTTTAGCTGAGCATCAAATGAATTGACACTCAATCATCTCAGATGTGAGAATTAATTTAATTGATATTATTCATTTAATGGATGAATGATGATCATCAATTCAATTGAAACTTGGCTCTGTCTACCTCTATAAAAGGGAACCCCCACCCCTCTAATTTTACACTTCAAAACAATCCATCCTATCTCCTCCCCTTACTAAATTAGTAAAAAAAATTAAAGGTCTCATTTGGTGGTATGGTTTCCCCAATATTAAAAATGTTGAGTTAATTCTCTTTGTTTTAGTTATTATTTTTTTAATATTATAATATTTATTTAATGTTACATAATTATTAGCACATTTTTTGTTATAATGATTTTAAATTCAATAATATTTACTAAGATTTTAGGTTTAGTTTAAATTTTATGTTTAGTGTATTATTTTAATTATTAATAATATTTTTAAATTTAATTTCTAATATTAATTTATAATAATAATTTTTTAATATAATGTTTTAATTGTTTCATGTTTAATATAATTAGGAATATTAACTTATCTGTTTAAAAAATTTACAAGTTTAATTTAAATGTTTGATTAGTATTATAATAGTCCAGAACCCACACTCCTGAATCCTATGCTGAAATCCATAACTTTAAATTTTCATCTATGATGTCAATAATTGGGACTCAAATTTTTCCATCCAAACCTTACAACATAAAAAAGGAAAACTTGGGTCACTTACAACCTCGATGGACTTTTAGGTTTAAAGTTTTATAAAATTATGACAAACTATTACATAAACAACTCATATCATCATAGACCCATAAGTCTTCAAAATAACATTTCCCCCATTTAACATATCTTTTCATATTTCAAAATAAGTCTCAACATCATCCTTGTGAAATCCTTTATATACATAAATATTTCAATATAATTATTTAAAACATAGGGAAAAGGAAACATAAAAAGGGTGAGTTGAAATACTAAGTAAGTGAAAACAAAACCATTAACAATTAAATGTCATCAATGATTATAAGAGTGAATAATGGTATAATAAAATAATCATATCTCATGAGTAAATTATAAAAGAACTCATAACCATCAATACTGGGGCCATAAAATATGAAAACAAAGGAAAGTAAAAAGGTCATCCAAATCAATAATCATGAGTAATGTGATATTAATCTTGATCATTATAAACATTATAAACCCATATCAAGAAAATATAAAACATATTGGTATCTTGGGGCATCATTATAATTTTTACTCTTATAAATGGAATAAACATGCAGTCTACTTACATACACGTCACTCTTACAAATAGAATAACCATATGGTCGACTTCCATACCCA
Source organism: Viscum album (assembly GCA_963277665.1). Lineage (NCBI taxonomy): Eukaryota > Viridiplantae > Streptophyta > Magnoliopsida > Santalales > Viscaceae > Viscum > Viscum album. The sequence goes on from CAUJRU010002588.1 coordinate 20,235, forward strand.
ATGTATTTTAGGGATATCATGGAACCAACCATACTTGGTTTATCACAGAACCACCCATCATTGGATTTTCATGTAATCACGCATCTAATTTCTAAGTACCATATCAAAATCATCACACATAAAATCTTGCATAAACTCATTAGAGCAACCAATAACCCCATTAAAACATGATTAACCCATAGAAAATAAATGGGTTATATAATAATCTCATTGAAATATGAATAACCCATGGAAATGAAATGGGTTCCATAATAATCTCTTGGAAACATAAATAACCCATAGAAAGGAAATGGGTTCCTTAACAATCTCTTTGAAACATGATTAACCCATGTAAAAGAAACAGGTTAAATATCAATCTCTTTGAAACACAAGTAACCCATGGAAAAGAAATGAGTTAAATAAAAATATATTTGAAACATGATTAACCCATGTAATGGAAATGGGTTAAATAAAAATCTCTTTGACACTTGAGTAACCCATTGAAAATAAATTAAATCCATAATAATCTTTTTTAAACATGGTTTTCCCATGGAAAAGAAAAGTCTCCATAACAATCTCTTTGAAAAAATCATAATGAATCCATAAAATAATGAGGATGGTATCAATGAAAATATACTCGGTGAAGGATAAATAACAAAAAGTGTTTCTGATTTTTATGAACGGAAATACCATTAAAAGATCATTAAAACATTATTTAGGAAATTAATCATTAAACATTCCAAGGCATCCCATACCACTTTGAAACATTTGAATCAATCACCCCATTAAGGAATAAAATTAATAGAAACTTATAATATTGTGAGAATAAGGATATTAATGATATATAATCTCAAGGGATAAGTATATACACCTCTTAAAAGAATATATATGCAAAACATTAACAAATGTCTCAAAAAGGGAAAATTATGACAAAAGTCTATTACCGATTTGGTAACTTTCAAAACATAAACCCCATTAAAGGGATATCATAAAAAGGATATGAAAAAAACCCAAAAATTTAAGTATAATAATCATTAAATACATTCATGGGTATTATATACACCGCACAACAAAAATAAGTGGTTAATATGGAATATATCCCAAAGAAATAAAAGCGAGACAAGAAATCCCCTTACAACTGTAGTAACATTTGAATCGAAAACCACAAAATAAATAATAATAAAATGAAACATTTAGATAAAATTAAGATAAAATAATTAATTATATAATACAGAAAAAGTGGCAGTATATACATGACACAAAACAAATAAGTAGTGATTATGACATATGCCTCACGAATGTAAAAGTGAGACAAGAACCCCTTACCCCGAGTTCGGTTTGTCATGATTTTTATCTATATTCATGAATAATAATGTTATTTTAATTATATAATTTCTTAATAAAATTTTCCATGTTTATTATTGCTTCTATTTTACTTATAAACAAGTAATATACAATTACATTATTAATAATGTTTAAGTCAGATGTTTTTACCATAATTGGTTTTTCTGTCAAAAATGACTTTGGTAGGTCAACTGTGATTAAAGGAGACATATTAAAAAATATAGAGAATAATAATCATTAAATAATTATCATATTTATACATCAATTATACTTTTAAATCCAATCATGAATTATGGTTATGAAAAATGAACCAACGTTGCAATCATAGGGATGGTAGATTGTACGTACGCATGAGTAACTTTCTAATTTTTCAGTGATCATTATGGAAAGAAAGAAATTAAAATTTATCTTTAATGAATGATAATTTTTTCATAAATAAAATATTATTTAATAATATATAATTATATATATAATTCTTGTGATTTAAAAGGAATCACATCACCTCGAGGAGGTGGTAGTCCACATATCCACGAACGACGTTATAACTTATTTAGTGTGTGAAAAGGGTAATAATGAAAATGATATATTATATTTATAGAAAGGTAATTATTTCATTAATATCATATATAATTCATTTATGTCACATATTTTTAATTAAAACCATCCTTAATACATTCCATGTAATGTGCGAACGTATCACATCGCTTTGAGGAGGCGATAGTCCGCACAACCACAAATGATGTTTTCATATTTACACCAAATGGAATGCATAAATTTTTGTGTTATATAAAAATTAAAGAAGTATTAATGAAACATAAATATCATATATATCATATAAAAATAGGTTTTACATCATAATTCCCAACCATTATATGTGGTAAACTAAAAATGAACGACATCATTTTGTGAGACGGTAATTCGTTGTAGGTGAACGGTAAGTTCAAAACACATTTGGTGGAAGTGTGTGTAGGTTTAGGTATAACCATTAACACAAAAATATCTCAGAATATTTATTATATTTATGTTATTATATAATTATGTAATAATAATAAATTAATGGATGGAGAAACAAATAAAACATAAATGCACATTGAAGAATGTTACCTCTTTTCGGGTAACCCCTTTTGGTTTTCACCAAAGGGATTACCTGGTTTTATTAATTGAAAAGTATAGGGTTATATGTTGAGGTAAGAGATATTTTGATATTATTTTGGTAGATTTTTTATGATCAAAAGTGGCTGATATTTGTTATTAATGGGAATAATGGATTCTTTTTTATAATGGAGGTAGAGTGGAGTCCTTATAAATACCAAAAGGTAATCACTATTAAGAGGTCTCCCTTACTTGATGTGATTAAAAAATGTAAAAATAATGGATTAAAGTTATTTTATGATTTATAAAAATATCCACCACACAAAATAATTTCATTTTTATAATTTTTTTCCTTAGTCTTTAAGTTTCCTTATATTTTTCATTTTTGTTTTTCATTTAGGTAAATCATTTAACAACCTAAGTAATTTAACCATTAAGACTAAATTAAGGTGATATTTATTAAAAAATATAGTCCCAATAAATTATAATTATGATATATAATTTAAAAAATAAAAACACCAGGTGTTTTTGAAATTAATTTTAAAATAAGGACATATAACTCGCAAAAAAATTGCTTTAACCCAGACCATGCTAGTAATGTTTTTACTATCTATAGGTCAATATGTCAATTATAAAAGATGAATTGGCCCATAAATAGACTATATTTTTCATTTACTAAAAATTAAAAATAAATTTGAATAATATAGGTTTTTTATTAATTTTAAATCATTTAATAAAATATCATTTATTGTAAAATAACATTAATATCAATTTTAACATTATTTATTTAATTTTAATTTTAAAAAATAAAAACATTATTGGGATTCAAATACATTAAGTTAAAATATTTTTAAATTTAATTTTTATCTAAAAAATAATTTAACATTATAATTTATTTTATTTTATTTAATCTTAATGTTTTTAGAATCATTTTTTTATTTAATTATTAACTAAATAATCCATTCATTAGCATTTGTTAAGTGTTTGATGTAATTATATCATCCCTAAAAATTAAATTTAAATTACCAAGATAAAAAATCATTTAAATTTCTAAATAATGTTTATAAAAGAAACTATATATCTTTTATACTCTAAAGCTCTATAAATGTTAAAGTTATGGAAGGTTCTTTTTTGTCTCTTTCCTTACATAACTTATTATATAGGTCAATTTCATGGAATAGTATCACAATAACTCATAAAATTAGAACCAAGAGTGTTTATGGTATAACTATTTTCATCCAAAGTCTTTTGGATAATTTTATAGATCATTTTGGTTCTTAATTTTAAGGTTTAGTCCCTTATTAAGCTTAATTTTACCTTAATCGCTGTAATTGATTTTAATTACTTTCACTAATATTTTTGGTAAAAAAAAGTTTATGTTATTAGAATATAAATATTATACTTATTAAAACCATTTATTTACATTTTTTCAAATTCAATTTACATAGGTGGAAAAATTAAGTTTAAATCTAATCCAACAGACATGGTGAGAAATTGGGTTTTTAAAGTGAAAATGCTCAAAAGTTCATTAAGTATTTATAACTAATTTAAATATAAAAATTATTCCAATAACATAAATTGTATTAATAGATATATAATTGATATATTTTTACTTTAAAACAATTTTAAAATATAATTTAACAATAATAATTATTTAGAAGAAAAGGAATTTTTCAACTAAAATGTAGTTTTTTTCACTATTCATTAAAAAATGAAATTTCTCAGAAAAATACCAAAAATCACCTTAAGATAATTTTTATGTTTTTATTTCAAAAATTAATTTTATTTTTTCATATAAAAAATATAAATTTTTCAAAAATTAGATTCAAAATAGGTGTTCCATTAAAAGGTGGTAAAACTAACTCTTAAAAATATACAAATTTTTATGATTAAAATTGGATTTATTCTTATTTTAATCATATAAAATTTATTGGATAAATTCGAAAACATTTTATAAACATTATTTAACATAATATAGTTAGTCATATTCACACCATCCAATATAAATTCTAGGAGATAACTTCCATATTAAATAATAATATCAACAGTATATTATTGTTTGGTAAGACTCGGCCATGAGTTTAACACAAGTTATCAAGGGGACTCGATTTTGCATGAAACTCAGGATAAAATTAGTGCTGAATGTGATTCAAGATAAACTATGTATTTCATGTAACACAATCTATCAAATAATTTAAATTAAATTGAAAGAATATATTTCATAAAATATCAGGATATTTCATCCTAACCACATAAAATGAATTTCAACCTCAAAATTCATCTAGGTTATCAAATGATTAACATTTATATCATTCATTTATTGAAACCCGCATCATATAAAGGGTTAATAGAAAATCATCATAAAAGGTAAAGGGGGAAACATAAATGTCATCAAAATTTATGCATAATTAGAATTCAACATAGGGAGAACATAGGTGGTAAATTAAAATATTGTTTTGGAAGGAGAAACTAATTCCCATTGACTAATAGAGAGTGATAGAGAACATGGTTAAGATGAATTCAATGATGAAAAAACCACAAGTCAAATAGGAGTGGAAAAGGTAATTGATATCATGGTAATTGGGTAATACTTTATTTCAATATCATTTTCCTAAAGAAAAATAATTATCTTACCATATATTTCAAGATGAAATATACTTACTTAATGTGTAGAATTTCATCCTTTAATCAATTTCTACAAAAATCCCATCTTTTTCTCCAAACAATGAGTATTTGAGATGAGTTTTTAATTCTTGAAGCACTAAAATCAACTTTTAAAGACCACATATCTATAAAAGGGATAGTTAATATATTCCACCTATCTTTAGACATTAACCAAAATCAAAATGGTTATCACATTGTAATAAAATTTCCAAAATGAGTCAACCTTCAAATGATACAAAATTATTCAAAATTTAATAGTAATATGTAATGTTCAAACTAAATTATTCCATAAATAACTATATATAAAATCCTTCAAACATTTTCTGAATAAGTTTAAACCCCAAATATTTGAAGGATTTGATAATATATTCTTCTAAGATAAATTAACAATTATTCCTCAAATAAAATACCATATTTTTTCCAAATAATGGTAATATTTACCTAAAAAAATCCAAACTTACCCAAAAATCATTTATTCTAGTGGTAGTTCATGAAACCTTAATCATCCTTCGGTCATGGGTTTAAGCCCCACCACCTTACTGGATGTGACAGGTTGTCATTCAGCATATGATTTGTCTTTATTTTTCTTTTAAAAATAAAAAACTTTTTATTTTGACCCTAGGGGTTAAAAATACTTCATCCCAAAAAATTCCACCAAACATCACTTTAAGATATCATCACTTAAAACCTCAATGGTGTGTCTGATACTATGATATTATGATCATACATAAGCTTATAGACCTTTGACAGTATCTATAACTCTTAAGATAACCTCATATGAAAACATCCAAATCTAAAATGTTTTATAGACTGACCTTTGATACCAATGATAACAGACCAAAACATATACTCTCATATCATGTGTTGAAATCCATAACATTACATTTCTGGATATGGAGTTGATGATTATGACCCAAATTTTCCCATAAAAACCTTACAACATCAAAAGGAAAACTTGGATCACTTACAACCTTGAGGACCTTATAGGTTTAGAGTTTTATAGAATTTGTAAAAACACTTACATAAACAAATCATATCAACATAGACTCATAATTCATAAAAATATCATTTCTCCCATTCAACTCTTCTTTTATTATTTCACAATAGTTCATAAACATAATCCTTATGTAATCCTTCATAGACATAAATCATTCAAAATCATTCATTAAAACCTAAGGAAAAGGAAACATAAGAAGGGTGAGATCAAATTCTAAGTAAGGGTAATCATAATAATTAATAATTAAATGTAATTAATGAGAATAAGAGTGTATAAGGGTGTGATTACATAATCAAATTCCATGAGAGAATCATAAAATAACTTATACCCATCAAAACCTATACCATCAAATATAAAACATGGAAAAGGAAAGAGTCATTAGAATCAATAATCATGAGCCATGTGATATCAATATTGATCACTATAAACATAATAAACCCATAGAGAGAAAAGATAAAACATATTATTATCTTGGGACATCATTATAATTTTCACTCTTATAAAGGGAATAATTGTGTGGTCGACTTCTATACATGTCACTCTTACAAATGGAATAGGCATACAGCCAACTTCTATACCCAATGAATTAGAGGGATATCACAGACCAAAAAGTCCTTGGTATATCATGTAACCACCCATCATTGGGTTGTCATGTAATCTCCCATAAAATTTCCAAGTACCATTGAAAAATCATCACACATAAAAGCTTGTATAAACTTATTGGAGCTACAAATTACCCTTTGAAAACATTATTAAATCATATAAAAGAAACAAGTTTTATAAAAATCTATTTGAAATATGAATAAACCAAGCAAATGAAATGGGTTCCATAAAAAAACTTTTTGAAACATGAATAACCCATGTAAAGAAAATGGGTTCCATAACAATCTCTTTGAAACATGATTTACCCATATAAAAGAAATGGGTTAAATAACAATCTCTTTGAAATATGAGTAACCCATGGAAAATAAATGGGTTAAATAAAAATATATTTGAAACATGATTAACCCATGGAAAGTAAATGGGTTAAATAACAATATATTTGAAACTTGAGCAACCCATGGAAAATAAATGGGTTATATAACAATCTCTTTAAAACATGGTTAGCCTATGGAAAAGAAAGGGATTCCATAATAATCTCTATGAAAAAATATTAATCCATACATGAAATAATGAGTATGGTATCAATAAAAAATATCCCAAATGGAGGATAAATAACAATAATTTGTTTATGTTGATTAATGTAAATACCCTTAAAATATCATTAAAACATTCTTGAGGAAAATAATCATTAAATATTCCAAATCATTCCATGTCACTTTGAAACATTTAAATTATTAACCCATTAAAGGAATTACATTAAAATAAACTTATAATACCATGATAATAAAGATAATAATGATATATCATGTCAAAGGATAAGTATATACACCTATTTAAAGAAGATAGGTTCATAAAATAACAAATGTCTCAAAGATGGAAAATTATGACAAAAGTCCATTACCACTTAGGTAACTTCCAAACCATAAACCCCGTGAAAGATCGATCATAAAAAGGATATGAAAAACCACATAAATTTAATGTTAATAATCATCAAATACATTTATGGGCAATATATACACCGTACAAAAAAATAACTGGTGAATGTGGAATATATCTCACAGAAATAAAAGTGAGAAAAGAAATCCCCTTACAATTGTAGTAACATATTAATAATTAACCATAAAGGAAATAATAATAAAATAAAAAATTTAGATACAATGAATATAAAATAATTCGTGATATAATACATCAAAAGGGGTAGTATATACACTACAAAGAAAAAATAAGTGGTGATTATGATATATGCCTCATGAAAGTAAAAGTGAGACAAGAATCCTTTACCCCGAGTCTGGTTTGTCGTGATTGTTCTCTATCTTCATGAATAATAAACTTATTTTAATTATATACTTGATTAATAATATTTTAAAAGTTTATTATTATTTTTCTTTCAATTATAAACAAGTTATATAATATTAATTAATCAATAATGTTTAAGCTGGATCGTTTGACCATAATCGATTTGTATATCAAAAACAACTTTCGTAGGTCAACTATGGTCAAAGGGTTCATTATTAAAACATATAAAAAATAATTATCATAAAATAATTATCATATTTATATATAAATTATACATTTAGAAACATAAATTATTGATTGTTATGAAAAATGAACCAATGTTATAGTCATGGAGATAGTCGGTCGTATGTACGCATGAGTGACATTCTCATTTCTCAACGATCATTATAGAAAGACAAAAAATAAATTTTTTATTTACATATTGATAATTATATATTAAATACCATATTATTTTTTCATATATACTTATATATATAATTATTTTGATTTAAAAGTGATCACATCATGCCTAGGAGGGGTTAGTCCACACGTCCACAAACAACGTTATCACAATTTTAATGTGTGAAAAGGGTAATAAAGAAAATGATATATTATATTTCCAGAAATGTAATAATTTCATTAATATAATATATATTTTATCTATGTAACATATATTTAATTAAAACAGTCCTTAATACATTCTATGTAATGTGTGAAAATATCACATCGCTTTGAGGAGGTGGTTGTCCACACGTCCACAAATGATGTTATCGTATTTACACCAAATAGAACACATAAATTTATGGGGTAAATAAAAAATATAGAAGTATTAATACAACATAAATATCATATATATAATATAAAAATAGGATTTACATCATAATTACAACCCATTATAGGTGGTAAAGAAAAAATGAACGACATCATTTTGCGAGGAGGTAGTTCGCCATACACAAACGATATGTTCATTACCCATTTGATAGAAGTATGTATAGGTGTATTTATAACCCTTAAAATAACAAAATTTCAGTATATTTATGATAATTATGTTATTATATAATATAATAATAATAAATGAAGGGGTGGAAAAACAAATAAAACATAAAATCACATTGAAGAATGTTACCTCTTTTTCGGGTAACACCTTCTGGTTTGCACCAAAGGGCTTCCTTGGTTGGATTTATAACAAAAGTTAGGATTATAGGTTTAGGGTAGAGATTTATAAATACTATTTGGGAATATTTTGGATAATCCAAATTTTCTTGATGGGTTTTAGGTGGTGAATATTGAATGCCATTTTATAATTGAGGGGGAGTGGAATTCTTGTAAATACCAAAAGGTTATCAATATTGGGAGGTCTCCCTTACCTCATGTTCTTAAAAAATGAAAAAATAATGGATTAAAGTGAATTTATGGTCACTAAATGTGTCAAAAACCCAAAATAAGTGCATTTTTATAATTTTGTTCCTTAGTCTTTATGTGTCCTTATATTTTTCATTTTAGTTTTTCATTTCGGTAACTTGTTGTCCAACCAAAGTAATTTAACAATTAAGACTAAATTAAGGTGAGAGTTATTATAAAATATAGTCCCAATAAATTATAATATTATACATAATTTAAAAAATAAAAAAACTCATTTTTGTTGGAAATTAATTTTAAAACAAGCGCATATAACGTAGAAAAACACTGATTTAACTCGGACCATGCTAACAAGGTTTTTACTATCTATGGTTAAATATGTTAATTATAAAAGATAAATTTTTCCATGAATGAAAATATTTTTTATTTATTAATAATTAAAAATCACTTGACAACATATAATATTTTTATTATTTTTAAATCATTTAATAAAATAACATTTATTGTAAAATAGCATTAATGTCAATTTTGAAATTATTTATTTAATTTAATTTAAAAATATAAAAACATTATTGGAATTAAATTATATTAATTTCACATTTGTGAAACATGATATATTCATATAGAAAATAATTAAACATAATAATTCATTAAATTTACTTTACTTTTAATGTTTTTAGCATCATTTGTTTTATTTAATTAAATAATCAATGCATTAGAGTTTGTTAAGTGTTTAATGTAATTATATTATATCTATAAATTAAAGTTAAATTACCATGAAAAAAAATCATTTAACTTTAAAATAATTTTTAAAACTGAAACTATGTATCTTATTCCATACTCTAAATGTTTATAAATTTAAAGGTGATAAAGGTTCATTTTTTATCTCTTTCCTTACTAAACTTATTATATAGGTCACTTTCATGTAATAGTATCACAATAACTCATAAAATTAAAACAAATATGGGTTATGGTCTAAATATTGTAATCCAATATATTTTTTACAATTTTATAGGTTATTTTTTCCTTAAGTTTAAGGTTTCGTCCGTTGTTAAGCTTAATTTTAACTTAATCGCTGTAATTGATTTAAATTAATTTCACTAATGTTTTTGGTAAAAACCTAATTTTAACTAATTATACTATAAATATTGTGCTGAATACAATATTTTATGTCTGTTTTTTAAAATTCAATTCACAGAAGTTGCAAAATTAATTTTAAATCTAATCCCGTAGATGTGGCAAGAAATCGAGTTTTTAAAGTGAAAATGATCAAAAGTTCATTAAATATTTATATAAAATTAAACATAAAAATGATTATAATTACCTAAATTATATTATTAGATATATAATTGTTCCATTTTTACTTTAAAACAAATTTAAAATATAATTTAACATTAATAGTTATTTTAGAAGAAAAGGCAGTTTTCAACTAAAATGAAGTATTTTTCACTATTCATCAAAAAATGAAACTTCTCAAAAAAATAACATAAATTCACCCTAAGATAATTTTTATGTTCTTATTTAAAAAATTAATTTTATTTTTTTGTATAAAAATTATAAAATTTTCAAAAATTAGATTCATAATCGGTGAACCATTAAAAGGTAGTAAAACTACCTTTTAAATATATACAACTTGTTATGCTTAAAATTGGATTTATTATTATTTTAAGCCTATAAATTTTATTAGATGAATGTATAAAAATTTTATAAAAATGTGTTAAAATAATATATTTATCCATATTCACACCCATAAATATAACAGTCAAATGATAACTTCCATATTAAATAATAATATAAATAGTATATTATTGTTCGGTAAGACTTGCTCTTACGTGTGACACAAGTTATCAAAGTTAATTGATGTTGTGTGAAATTCAATATAAACTTGGTGTTTCATGTGATACAATCTAAACTATGTATCTTGTGTAACACAATCTACTAAATAATTAAAATTAAATTAGAGGAATATATTTCGTAAAATCCTGGTATGTTGCAAGTATAATTTTGTAATTATTAGAATAATGTTTTAATTTATAATATTTTTATCTTAAAAATGATGTGATAATCATGTATGAAAAATTGGGATCACTATAGTCGGTATCATACTAAGGTTTTATTTTTTATAGAAATCAGAAATAGAAACATTAGTGAAAACCCTGGGAAAATATTCTAACATTTTTGTAATTTATATATTGTATGGTTACCTAGGAATGACATCATGGTATGGATACAAACAAGTGGATGCAATATTTATCTCGAAAAAAACTAGGGGTAATAAAACTAAATAAGTTTGGTTGAGTATTAACTTGTTCTTCACTTAGTGCACAACATGTGGGACCAACTACACACCCAGTTTGAATATTATGGGGGATATAGTTTGGTTGATCAAAATTCTCTTTATAGAAAATTATATGGGTCTGGAGGCAGTTTATTTGGGATTTATAGTGTTTAATCCACCAGTATCAAACTAAGTAGTATCTTTAGATATAGCTAGTTAGAAGTTACACAGTTAAAATTTAAAATATTTTAAAATATTATTATGTTTCTTTGACCAGATTATTAATAACATAGTATTATTGAAGATAAAATATGTATACATATGTTTAATAAAATAATTAAATAACTGATACCAAACAATGTGTTAGTTATAATAGACAACCATAATGATTTAAAATTCAAAATTATTTTATAACTTCAGAAGTAGTCTATATAAAAACTCATCTATGGTTAAAACTCATGGTTAATCAAGTGATAAAATCCATCATAAAAAAGACAATACAATTTAAAGAAATTTTGTGGCATATAGAATACCCAATTATTGATGATAAGGATTAGGAACATATATTATCACTGGTTAAGGGATGATCCAAAGATCAAATGATAAAATTTCATGTCACTATATCTATTGTCAAAGATGTTCAGTCATTAATAGAAGTTGGTCCATCGTAGCATCTGGATACACTATTATATCCTCAAGATGCAACATCTCAAAGAGAGAGTGGAGTTATTTGGGATAGTCCTCCACATGAAGTATATTTTATAGTGTAAAAATTTTAGGATGGTGAAAATTCAGAACAAGAAGAAGATTTAAAGAACATTCCGAGATAATACCCATGAAATCAAACCAATCTTTGAATCATCTTCCATAATTGAAATCATGGTTGAAAGGAGGTATAACATGGTTACCATAATTTTATTAGTCAATCATTAATCCCTGTAAAAAAATTCCTATAATTATTAGTGGAATGAATCGAGGGTAGGATAAAATTGTTTTTTACATAGAGAGAGAGAGAGAGAGAGTTTAATAACAAGAAAAATCTAAAGATTATGATAAAATAGTACCACATTGAGTGACATTGCAGTTATGTCATAGAATAATTTAATGGAGATCATTATATGATTCGGTGTGACAAGTTCAATTCTAATTTTCAGATGCATCTTCGATCTATACTTGATAATAATTTCAACTATTATCTAATCTCATGATTTTATACACACACATGTATAAACCTAAGCCTATCATAGGATCACATGTCTATAAATTCTGAATTAATTTCAACTATTATTTTTGAAATGATAAAAATAATTCAATACATTATTATAGTCTTGGTGGTGGATAGAATAAACTTTTTTGGGTTATCATTTTTATTATGGGAAGGAATGGGATACATGAAAAAAGGTCATCCTTAAAGTGTACAGGGATTGGGATGAATCCTTTTGAGTTTTACCATATCTTATAAAGAGGTTTTGTTAAAAAAATATGGTTTAGTTACACATGGTTGAATATGTTATCCAACAAAGCTAAATAGATCAATCAAAGTTAGTGTTTGTAATACCCCAGGAGTATGGACAATATTGAATTTCCAAGGAGAACAAGAACCTTAATTTACTGGATGGGTTGTTTTAAGAACCAGTTTTTGGGAGAGTGTTATAAAGGTTTGTAACACTTAAAAGGGTGTTTCTATATGAGTTTTTAGGTTTAGTTAGTGGTCAAGTATAAAAGGAATACATTGGAGAAGACATGCTGAGTTGTTAAGTCTACAGTCTACAGCCATTGCCTAGCTACTGGTAGGTCAGAGGGCATGTGGGTTGGTAGGGGTCAACTAGCTAGCCAGTGGACACACAGTGGTCATCCAATGGGGGATATTAATGAAATGAGAAACTTCATGAATCATGGGGATCTTAAGGGGTAGAATTATAATTCCAACCCTCATATTTTTATAGGGTAAGTCCCTTCTTTACTCATTATTTTGTAATGCATAGACCATGGAGGCCCCCCTCCCTTCCCTTGCCCCCCCCCCCTTTCTCTTTGGGTGATTTTGAAACCAGTTCTTTATATTTTTTTGTTAGTTTCTCCACTTATTAATCTTCTTTCTTCTCCAAATTATTTCTCTCTAATTTTTTCTTCTTTTGATTAGTTATTTGATTGATGATTCCTATAAGGACTCGGATTTTCTAGGTAATTTTTTTTAATTATATGGAATTGTTATGAGTCTGCAAAAAATTGGCGGTGCGTGATTCTGAGGCCCGGTGTGCCCAGAATTAATTTTTGAACTTTTTTTAAAGTACATTCAATAAATGCGTGAGTGGTGTTTTCTAACTTTTGAACTGGTTCTCAGATTAAAAATCTAAAGGCACCATTGAATTCGCAGCACCAAGATTCTCTTATGGGAGACTTTACTTTCACCACAGTAAGTCTAGAGAAAAATTTAAGTTTTGTGTCTTTTTAAAAGAAATAAAATTATTTTATTTTATTATTTTATTTTCATTCTTATCCTCTAATAGACAAGCGGAGTGTGGGGTCAACGATGTGTCAATCCATTAAATGGCTTGACCCTTCAATCTAAGTAACAATAATGTTGGGGAATTAGGAAGCTTTCTAATTAATGAGCCACCATTAATTCCCAATGTCGTTACTTACCCTCCCCCTCTCCTATTTATATGGAGCTTGGGGAGGGGTATCGGCACTGCTTCACCAACAAAAGAAGTGCTGCCTAAGTGTCGAGACGTCAAACCCTTAGAGGATGGAGCCAGTTCCAGCAAGTAGTGATGAGCGACATTGAAACCCCAAACCAAAGATAAACGATTGAGGGATGTCTTTGGAGGCTAGTTGTGGGAGATGGAAAACACCTATCCACTTCCTCAACCGTGGGCGTTTCTCCATTTTTCTTGAGGTAGGGGTTTAGCTTCCTTTAAATTCCAATAGTTTGTTGATTCTTTATCTTCCTTGTGATTACAAGATAATGCAGAGGGTGAGGGCCTAACAAACCCGGCTTGGACCCTCCGCTACCTTGATACCTCTTTACATTCTCCGTGGAAGACCGATGGTACGGCGGTACTGGCGACCAGTGCCGACAGGGACCAAGGTAGTGGCCCACACTAGCCAGTCGCGAGGAAGGAGGCAGCGCACCCGTGACGCCGGAGAAACCAGTCATGGATCGTTATCTATGGAGGTCAAGGTAGGTAGTCGATACACTGACCAGCCGCGGAAGGAGAAGGTGGTGCAACACATGTGCCACCGGAGGACTCAGGACGCAGCTCGTCAGCCGCGACAAACCGGAGGAAAGCGGTCAGCACACTGGCCGACTGCGAGTGGCGGAGCAGCACCCCATTGCACGCTGCTGTTGATGGAGAAAAACATAAAGGACATCCATGACAGAAGTTAGGACCCACTCTAGCGGGTCACGCAAGCTACTTGGTGGTGCCACGTACTGTTGCCATTGCGGCGGAGTTGAAAGGCCTCCGGGCCGTTCAGGAATTTGGGGGGGATTCGCTCCCTCATGCCACCTAGTGCAAGACCCTTGCGGACCATGCTTTACCATGGCCAGGCCTCCTGCTCAGCGGGCCACGTGCCTGGTGGGTCACTCCCCATTACGGGTTGGGCTGCACCCCCTTGCGGGCCCAGCTGCGCCCCCTTGTGGGATGTGCCGACCCCCGCAGGTCAGGCCAGACCTCGGTCTAGTGGGTCAAGCCCACCGTAGCCTAGCCCAGCTGGGTCGGACCCAGACTGGGTCGGGTCAACCTGAACCAGGTCAGTTCGGCCCAAACTGGGTTGGGCCGGTTCGGTCTGACCGAGTTGGACCGGACCCGGGACCTACCAGACCCAGAAATACTTAAAGGGCCATATCTTGAGAACCGGACATTTGTTTGATGAACTTTCTATGGCATTAAGATCCATGTACTGAGATAGTCTTATTGGTATACTCCACTTGAGAATTGGATACAATTGGAGTAGGGCTAGGTTGGATCGAACCCGAATCCAATCGGGCCCTCAGAACCAAAAAGCGTATAACTCATAGATCGGGAGTCTGATTGACACACTATATATTGCATTGGAACCCTAATGACATGGTGGTCCTTTGGGTTACTCCTTTTTGGATCTTAGTGGTGGTAGAGGTATGACCTATACGTTGAGGGGTAGCTTTTACGAAACTCAATTGCACCGAGTGTGAGGAATTCTGTGGCAGGCTGTAACGTGAAGGAAGAACATCAATCCTATGTGGGTCAGCTACTATCAGGTCCTGTGTGGGTCAGTGATCAGCAATCCTATGTGGGTCAGTGCATACCAATCATGTATGTGTCAGATCCTATGTGGGTCAGCGCTCAGTGATCCTTTGTGGGTTAGCGCATACTGATCCTGTGTGGGTCAGATCATGTGTGGTTCAATGTGAGTTAGTTACCTATTGATCATGTGTGGGTCAACAGCAGTGATAATTAACATAATAATATGATCGAGCCTTATGAGTAATCATCTGTATTTATGTACTTAAGTTATACCTGATTGTGAGTTGACTCTATTACCTATTTGGTACTTCTAGCTTCATGGTGTTACTTGTGTGGTACATCAATCTTTGTGGTGTTACCTGTGTGGTACTTCTAGCTTCGTGGTATTACCTGTGTGGTACTTCTACCTTTGTGGAGTTGTCTTCATGGTGTTACATGTGTGGTACTTCTATCTCAGTGGTGTTACCTATGTGGTGTTTCTACCTTCGTGGTGTTACCTTTGTGGTATTCTTCCCTCATGTAAGAGATGAGTATGTCTTGAAATCTTAGGTATGTTGTACCTCTCGTACCCCTCGTGGTTTAATTTTCATGATCACAATCACTCTCTTATTTATCTAATCTTGTTTTAAGTGTTTTTGGATGATAGGCATGATTTCAGGTTTCCAAGGAATTGGGCCAAGAAAGCCAGAAGGACTGAAAGTGGACTGATTTTCAGTCCACCGGCCAACCGGTGGATGACCACTGGCCAGCCGATGGAGTCTTGATAGAAGGCATCCTTTCTGTCCAGACCACCGGCCAACCGGTGTCCCATCACCGGCCAGCCGGTGGAACCCAGACAGAAGGGTCAGCTACTGTCTCCTCACCGGCCAACCGGTGGCCTCCTCACCGGCCAGCCGGTGGTGCCTGGGCAGAATGAATCTCCCTTTTCCAAAGCACTGGCCAACCGGTGGCCTAGCACCGGTCAGCCGGTGGAGCCAGTCAAACTAGTCGTTGGGCTTTGACCAGACTTGTCCACTTGACCCCCAACGGCTCCGAAGGCCTCTCCAACGGCTCTGAAGCCTCCCAAAGGCCATTTGAGGGTTCCCCCTCTATAAATGAAGGACTATGAAGCCCCGGAAATGCACGGTAGCCCACAGGAACATTGTTCGATCATTTGGCGAACCTCCGGCGCATTCCTTCAAGGAACCTCAATTGCTCCAACCCACTTCCACATCCAAGGAGCACCATCAAAGAAGCTTGGGAGCACTCTTCATCAACTTATCAATCCTTTGGCGCCCAAGGCTTCTCCTCTTACGGTTTTTCATTGTTTTATTATTTTGAGCATCAATTTGGGTTTGTGCCTACAAACCCCTCTTTCTCTCATCTTCCCTTTCTTTTGGGTTTTCACACCACCTTCAAGGTGTTAAGAGGTTAGTCAAGCCTTCCCTTTAAAAGGCTTGAGTCATAGGTGAGCTAGCCTTCACCTGTAAGAAGGCTAGTGGGTTCTTGCTAAACCATTAAAAGCAAGTGGGTTCTTGCTCAACCATTAAAAGCAAGCTGTAATAGGTCCTAGACTACCTTAAAGTCTAGTGGGTTTCTTGCTAAAACCATTAAAAAGAAAGCGGTAGTAAATCTCTCAACGGTTGAGTTGGGAGCGGAGACGTAGGCTTTGGTTTAAGCCGAACTCCGTTATCAAGTGTTGTGTCTTGCCTCTTTCATTTCCGCTGCACCTTTTACTTTGATTTTAAATTGTTAATTATTTTTTAAAAGGCAATTCACCCCCCCTCTTGCCATCACTCTCCGCCCAACAATTGGTATCAGAGGCAAGATTTGAGTAATACCCTAACCGGTTTCAAATTCAAGATCCTTAGTGATGGCTTCATCTTCTTTTGCCCCCGAAGGTTATTCTTTGGGTCGTGCTCCATTCTTTGATGGAACCGACTATACCTATTGGAAAACCCGCATGACCACTTTTCTTAGAAGCATTGGTTATCCTATTTATAAAATTTTCATGCATGGTTATTCTCTTTCTTCTCCCGATGAATCCAAATGGACCCAAGCCGATATTAAAAATTTCGAGCTTGATGGCAAAGCCATGAATGCTCTTCATTGTGGCCTTGATCGTAATGAATTCAATCGAGTTTCCACATGCACCTCATCACATGAAATCTGGAAACTATTGGAGGTTACCCATGAGGGGACCATCAAAGTCAAGGATACTCGATTGGACATGTACCGTCAAGATTTTGAGTCTTTTACCATGCATCCATCTGAAAATATTACTGAAATGTTTACACGTTTTACTGATGTTTGCAATGGGAGAAAGTCCCTTGGTGATGATGTGTCTACAGAAATGATGGTCAAGAAGATCCTTTGGATCCTACCAAGCTCATGGGCACCGAAATTCACGGCAATTCAAGAAGCAAAAGACATCAAGAACATGCCGGTCGAAGAGCTCATCGGATCCCTCATGACCTACGAAATCACCATGAGGAGGCAAGCTGAAAAGGAAGGAAATCTCATCAAAACTCCAAAGAACATCGCCTTCAAAGTTCAAAAAGAAGAAAGCTCCTCCTCCTCATCTTCTTCCTCTTCAAGCGGCGATTCAGAAATGGAGAATCTTTCCCGCAAAATGCACAAATTCATGAAGAAGAACAAGAAGAAGAAATCCCGCAAGGCTCAACCCAACGAAAAATCCGAGCCCGAGGAAACATGTTACGGGTGTGGAAAGAAAGGCCATTATAAGCCCGATTGTCCACTCAACAAGAAAAAGGTCAAGAAAAAGGAAAAGAAGAAGGCATTCAAGGCCACATGGAGTGATAGATCCACATCCTCCTCCTCCTCCTCCTCAAGTGACGACGGTAAAAAATGTCTAATGGCATTTCATGAGGTAACCTCTTCCGACTCCTCTTCCTCTTGTTCTTCCAATTCTTTCAATCATTTATCTTATGAGGATCTCCAACATGCTAGAGATCAATTGGAGGAAGGTTTTCACGAACTGTCTTCCAAATTTATTGCTTTAAATTGAATTTCAAAAAACTTTCTTCTGAAAAGGAACAACTTCTCAAAGAAAAGGAAGAGTTGTCCCTCAAGGTCAAAAACCTTCCCGATGTTGATTCTATGGAATTAACAATCAAGGATTTAAGGGAATCTCTTGCCAAGTTCACCCAAGGTGAACAAAATTTGACCAAATTTCTAGGTTCCCAATGCGTATCTAGAACCACCCAAGGGCTTTGCTATTCCAAGCAAGCTTCCTCTTCCCATGCTCCAACTTTTTTTGTAAGGGGGAGCTCCCAATATAAATTTTGCAACTATTGTAAAAAACCCGGGCACTTAATTTATGAGTGCAATTGCAAAAATGCCCGGTATGGAAGGCCCAAAACCATTTCCTTTAATGATGAATTTTTTAGGAGAAGACCCGCCACTAGACAAGTATGGATTGAAAAATCCCTTTTAGTGAGTCTCACCGGACCAAAATTTGTCTCGGTTCTAAAATCCTCTCCCCGGTGATTTTTTGTTTTTATTTAGGGGGAGTTAGGATCGTTTAAGCCTTTTTGCATTTTTTCAAAACTTTCAATTTCAAAACTTTTATTTTCAAAACTTTCAATTCAAAATTTTCAATTCAAAACTTTCAATTCAAAACTTTCAATTCAAAACTTTCAATTCAAAACTTTCAATTCAAATTTCAAAAATTTCAATTGGTTTAAAATTTCTATCTTGTTTTTCAACATTTCCCTCAATCAAGTTTTATGCCCCGTGCTATTTTGATAATCACAAAGGGGGAGAAATTCTTGGTTGATGGGGGGATAAATCTTTCACTCGTGCTTTGCTTTATCCTTTAAAGCTACCTTTCATTTCAATATTTTACATTGCTTGTTTTGGTGATTATGATCATCAAAATAGGGGGATATTGTTGTACCTCTCGTACCCCTCGTGGTTTAATTTTCATGATCACAATCCCTCTCTTATTTATCTAATCTTGTTTTAAGTGTTTTTGGATGATAGGCATGATTTCAGGTTGCCAAGGAATTGGGCCAAGAAAGCCAGAAGGATTGAAAGTGGACTGATTTTCAGTCCACCGGCCAACCGGTGGATGACCACCGGCCAGCCGATGGAGTATTGACAGAAGGCATCGTTTCTGTCCAGACCACCGGCCAACCGGTGTCCCATCACCGGCCAGCCGGTGGAACCCAGACAGAAGGGTCAGCTACTGTCTCCTCACCGGCCAACCGGTGGCCTCCTCACCGGCCAGTCGGTGGTGACTAGGCAGAATGAATCTCCCTTTTCCAAAGCACCGGCCAACCGGTGGCCTAGCACCGGTCGGCCGGTGGAGCCAGTCAAACTAGCCGTTGGGCTTTGACCAGACTTGTCCACTTGACCCCCAACGGCTCCGAAGGCCTCTCCAACGGCTCCGAAGCCTCCCAAAGGCCATTTGAGGGTTCCCCCTCTATAAATAAAGGACTATGAAGCCCCGGAAATGCACGGTAGCCCACGGGAACATTGTTCAATCATTTGGCGAACCTCCGGCGCATTTCTTCAAGGAACCTCAATTGCTCCAACCCACTTCCACATCCAAGGAGCACCATCAAAGAAGCTTGGGAGCGCTCTTCATCAACTTATCAATCCTTTGGAGCCCAAGGCTTCTCCTCTTACGGTTTTTCATTGTTTTATTATTTTCAGCATCAATTTGGGTTTGTGCCTACAAACCCCTCTTTCTCTCATCTTCCCTTTCTTTTGGGTTTTCACACCACCTTCAAGGTGCGAAGAGGTTAGTCAAGCCTTCCCTTTAAAAGGCTTGAGTCATAGGTGAGCTAGCCTTCACCTGTAAGAAGGCTAGTGGGTTCTTTCTCAACCATTAAAAGCAAGTGGGTTCTTGCTCAACCATTAAAAGCAAGCTGTAATAGGTCCTAGACTACCTTAAAGTCTAGTGGGTTTCTTGCTAAAACCATTAAAAAGAAAGCGGTAGTAAATCTATCAACGGTTGAGTTGGGAGCGGAGACGTAGGCTTTGGTTTAAGCCGAACTCTGTTATCAAGTGTTGTGTCTTGCCTCTTTCATTTCCGCTACACCTTTTACTTTGATTTTAAATTGTTAATTATTTTTTAAAAGGCAATTCACCCCCCCCCCCTCTTGCCATCACTCTCCGCCCAACAAGGTATACATATGGGAATATACCTAAGTAGTGTTGATGTATATTACTTCCTACTTTGATATTGAGGTATTTCATTGTGGTATTTTTCTTTATGGAACTCTGGGAGACCTATGGGGGTCTCAAGGTCCCTACTGAGTATCGTTATACTCACCCCTGCACGAGCTACACCCGCACCTTGTCATGTCTTGTGCAGATAACGTACAACATTGATTGAGGCTAGGGGATCTAGGATTGGACGGTACTCAGAGGTGGAACATTTTGCATGATGTGACGTGGGGACTAATGATCGTGAGTTTTACCTACCCTTAAGGTAGGATCCTCAGTGGATGATCCAGGAGCTGTTTTTCCCTTTTAGTTGTATAATACCTTTCAGTTGTACTTGTACTTTTATGGTTGGGATTGTATTCTAGCCCATTTACTTTCATCATAATTTTACTACATCATTTTACTACGTGGTTGCTTTTTTTGTGTTCTTGGAATTTGTGTCTATACAGGTTAAAAAGGAAATGTCTTCCCGTTTTAGGGATACTCCTTTCCAGTGCTAGTCACCAGCCCTTGGCCTATGGAAGATGGGCATGGGGTAGTCACGGCACGGGCCCCGAGGGACGGGTCATGACAAAGTGGTATCAGAGGAAGAACCCAGCCTTAAGTGCAGTGCATGACCAGTGTTGAGATGTAGGGTTCACAAAGAGGGCATTGTGCTCTAAAGGGGGGGTGATTGTAACACCCCAAAATTATAAAGGGTTAAATGACTAAATTATATGAATAATGTCAACAAGGTGCACTTTCATTTTCAGGAGCCTATCTGATTAGAACTCTAAAGTTATGTGTGATTGTCCTAGAGTAGTGATCTGGATGGGTGACCTTTTGGGAAGTTTCTTAGGGTGTATGTGAGTGAGGACAAAGCACACTGGAAATGACATGTGTTGGCCTGTGGGGACCATCATTATTCAAATGATCTTTTTGGCCACATTAGTGGGACCTAGGGTGGCGACCACGTGACTGCGGGGCAACTGGTGGTACCTGGTGGTCTGGGACCCGACGACCATGTTAAACGCAGGGTGTCTATGCTGTCATTGGGACCTAGTTGTTACATTTGGTATCAAAGGAGTCAGTTCTACCAAAGATCTAGGACTCTAATCTTTTCTATGTGGCAATAGTGTTAAGTGTTATGAATGTGGTTTTCAGTTTGGGGAATCCAGTGTTGGTTCGGTTGCCTATGTATCCATACATCAGGACCCTGACTTCTGATTTCCGACTCTGTGCACGAAAACATTGATTGGGTGTGTTTTGAAAAGCTTTTCTTATGATCTCTTGAGTTAGCTCACCTGGTATAACTTATTAACTATGGCACACCTGTCTTCTTTCAGGATGCTGCCACATAGATAGCCAGCCATGATTCCTAAGAGAGTACGCAATGATGGCCCATCGAGCAATGAGGTCTCAGTGTAGGGCCCTCTAATGGCATTAGTATCTTAGGGTGGTGTACCAGCACCACTATCCATTGGGAATCTATTGCCACCAGCCCCACCAACAGAGGATGCACACCAACTGAGTGCATTGCATGAGTTTCAACAGTAGAGGCCTCTGAGGTTCTGATGCAAGACGGACCCTCAGGCGGATGAGGACTGGCTAGAGGTTGTAGTCATAGTTTTTTGCTTGGTTGGGACACCAGCTGGACATATGGTGATCCTAGCATCCAGTATTTTCCAGGAAGCGGTAGAGAGATGGTGGATCTTGATGCTATAGATACACAATGAGGTGACCCTCATCTAGGTGGAATTTGAGAGCCTTTTAGGGAAAATTTCATCCCAACAACCCTATACTCTGTGCATATACAGGAGCTATTGAACTTACAGAAGTTCAACATGACTATGGACCAGTACTCGGCGAGGTTTACTGATCTCTCCCACTACTCCACTGATATGGTACAGGACCCTTTATTTAGGGATCAGACCTTTGGTCAGGGTCTCCGATGGGAGATTAAAGCATCAATGGTATTGCTCAACATTCCGACACAGGCTGGGGTGCTAGATCGAGCGCTTTTGGTTGAGAGCTTCCTACATGATTAGGAACTAATAGCGAGATATACCACCAGACTTCAGGTAGTAGAGTCATCTACAGTAGTTAGTAGGCGGATGACGCAGGGGCCCAAGCGGGCCAGGACTTCTGGTGGATGACCTCAGGATACAGGGTCAGTGGTGCAAGGCTCACGGGGTAGAGGAGGACAGCTAAGGAGCAGGTAGTGCTACACGTGCGGTAGGTAGTGTCACATGGATCGCGACAGCCCGACCCTCCATACGGATGACCAGCAGATAGTCGAGGGACCATAGAGGCAAAGGTAAAGATTCAATCTGGGAGGTTCGTAGTCAGCAGACAGATGTGGCAGAGGAGCAGACCATGAAGCAGTCGGTGGGTGGAAATCTGAGGTTCTACCGCTACCACTACCTGGTGTTCCACCCTAACCATTGGGAGTAGGTGGTCGGGGAAGAGCACAGCTACAGGCATCAGAGGCCTATGGCCACAATGATTTGTAGATGATTAGAGGAGAGAAATGTGTCTATTCCACCCTAGCTTCAGTACTTATAGACATAGGTGCTAGTCACTCTTTCATTTCCATGGCTCTCATTTAGGGCTCAGAGATTTCGATGGAGTCGTTGGCTCGATCATTACAATTATAGACTTCTACGGGAGAGGATTCGATGATTACACACTGGTTCCAGTAGTGTGAGCTTACTCTAAGAGGTGATAGATTCGGGTGGGATCTTCTTTAGCAGTGTCGATCCCTTACGACGTTATCTTGGGTATGGACTAGTTATCCATAGTCTATGATCAGATTGAATGTATTAGGTGCAAAGTGTAGTGTTTTCGTGAGGATGGGACCAGGTTTTCCTTCATCGGTGAGAAGGGAACCTTTGACGCACAGGATGGACTTACCTAGAGGAGGGTGCATCCAATCACACATCAGTCAGATAGCCTTACCCTAGGAGCAGTAGATGTTGAGAGTCCCAGTTATCCTGTAGTGGTGGACCAATATGTCGATGTCTTTCCTGATGATGTTCTGGGACTACCTCCACACAAAGAGGTAGAATTTTAGATCGACATGTACCCTGGGACAGCATTGATATCTACACCATCATATCAAATGGATCCCGTGGAGCTTCATGAGTTACAGGTATAGTTGGAGGACCTGCAAAGAAAGTAGTTCATAAGGCCCAGCATTTCTCCATGGTAAACCTCGATTATTTTCACCAAGAATGCAGATGGGAGTTTGAGACTCTGTGTGGACTATCGGTGCCTGAACTAGGTGACCATGAAGAAAAAGTATCCACTTCTAAGGATTGATGATCTTTTCAATCAGCTGAAGGGAGCTCATTGTTTTTCAAAGATAGACCTCAAATCAGGCTATCATTAACTTAGAGTACATGATGAGGATGTGAAGAAGATGTCCTTTAGATGTCGGTATGGCCACTATGAGTTCTTGGTTATGCCATTCGGCATGAACAATGCCCCAGTAGTGTTCATGGGACTCATGAATAGGATCTTTCAGCCATACCTTGATCACTTTGTGGTGGTTTTCATCAATGACATCTTGATATACTCAACAATAGAGGAGGAGAATGCCTATCATCTGCAAATAGTTCTGGATACACTCTGAGAGCACCATATTTATGGTAAGATCTCAAAGTGACAGTTCTGGATATGAGAGGTCCACTTTCTGGTACATGTTATCTCAGAGGTTGGAGTGGCAGTGGATCCAGTGAAGATAGAGGTTGTTCTTGTTTGGGAGCCACCTAGGAGTGTGACTGAGGTGTGGAGTTTTCTGGTGTTGTCTATTTACTACTGGAGACTTGTACCTGACTTTTCCAGAGTTGCGGAACCCTTGTCAACATCGACAAAGAAAGGACAGCCCTTCGTATGGACATAAAGATTCCATTAGAGTTTTCAGGAGCTGAGGTAGAGATTTACGAGTTCCCCTATCTTGAGGCTATCAGAAGATGGTGTTGGGTATGTAATCTATTGCGATGTATTAGGGACCGGACTTGGGTGTGTCCTAATACAAGAGCAAGCAGTGATCTCATATGGCTCTCGACAGCTAAG
Source organism: Viscum album (assembly GCA_963277665.1). Classification (NCBI taxonomy): domain Eukaryota; kingdom Viridiplantae; phylum Streptophyta; class Magnoliopsida; order Santalales; family Viscaceae; genus Viscum; species Viscum album. The sequence continues at coordinate 45,283 of CAUJRU010002588.1, forward strand.
GCAACATGATCAGAACTATGCAACCCATGACCTGGAGTTAGCAGCAGTGGTATTCTCCCTGAAAATGTGGCAACATTACTTGATGGGAGAACATTTTATAGAATACTCTGATCACAAGATTCTTGGGTATATCTTCTCTCAAAAGGACCTAAACCTGAGACAGCGGCGATGGCTAGAGTTCCTCCAGGACTATGATTTTGATATTTTCTATACTTATAAGAAGTGGAAACATGGTAGCAAATGCACTCAACAGGAGGTATGGTCTATAGTTGCTGAGTGAGGTGACAAATCAGCTAGCCACGTTGCAAATATAATTCATGGATATAGATAGAGTTGTATACCTCCAATCTATGACAGTCACTCCCCTACTCCTTTAGCAAGTCAGAGAGGCGCAGCCTGGGGACATTGATTGTGAGGCTTGATGTGCTCAAATATTCATAGTATAGGAACCTGATATATTTTCTGAAGGTGTGGATCACGCCATCCTATTTAGAATATGCACCATGGTCCCAGTGGCACTACGGAGGGAGGTGTTGAGGGAGTTCCATACGACCCCTCTGGCGGTACATCCTTGTGTGGCAAAGATGTACCAGGATCTCCAACGTCATTACTAGTGGCCAGGGATGAAGAAAGCAGTGGAAGATATTATATCTCGATGTCTCACTTGTTATCAAGTGAAGGCGGAGCATCTGGTACCAGTGGGCTTAGCTCAGCCACTTGAGGTAGCTGAGTAGAAGTGGGATGGTATCTCTATGGACTTCATGACAGGGCTACCACATATGTCCAAGGTCCATGATTCCATCTCCATGATTTTTTATCGACTCGCCAAGTTATCCCACTTCCAACCCATTTGAGAATAGGGATTAGTAGAGAGCTTGGGCTGACTCTACGTGCAGGAGATAGTGTGACTTCATGGAGTTCTGTCGAAGATCGTCTCAGATTGAAACACATGTTTTACAAGTGATTGCAAGAGGCATTAAGAACTTAGCTACGCTTAAGAACTGCCTTCTACCCTAAGACTGATGGCCAAACGAAGTGGACCATACAGACACTCGAGGATATGTTATGTGCTTGTGTCCTCGATTTTGGCCACAGTTGGGAGGACCACCTGCCCCTGGTGGATTTTTCATACAACAACAATTATCACTCCACCATCAGTATGGCACCATTTGAGGCCTTTTATAGTCAACCATGCAGATCACCTCTATGTTGGATATACCTGGGGGAGTTAACACTTATGGGTCTAGGGTTGGTACGGGTTACCACTGAGAAGGTGGAGAGCATTCAGGAGTGGATGAAGACTACACAAAGTAGACATAAGTCTTATGCTAATAGGAGGCGGACACCTTTGGAGTTCGAGGAGGGAGACCATGCCTTCCTACGGGTCTCACCTCGATGAGGTTTGTAGAGATTTGGCTGAGGCGGAAAGTTATCACTGAGGTTTATCAGACCATTTTTGATACTTCAGAGGATTGGAAAAGTGTCATACCACTTGGCACTTCCACCATAGTTGGAGAGGGTGCACAATGTCTTCCACATATCTTATCTGAGGAGATACGTGCATGACCCATCTCACATCATTGACCACGGCTATCTAGACTTCGATGATGGGGCGATGTTTATGGAGGTTTCAGTAGAGATTGAGGATCGATAGGAGCAAGTCCTTTTTGGGTGGTCGATACCTATGGTGCACATTCGATGGAAGCATGGGAACCTCTAGGAGATCACATAGGAGTGGGAGGCTCAGATTCATGCTCAGTACCCCCATTTGTTCCCTTAGTCTATGTTATGGATTTCTGGAATGAAAATCCCTAAGGTGGGGAGAATGTAAAGACTCAGATTTTCCAACTAATTTTTTTTTAATTATATGGAATTATTACAAGTCTGTAAAAATTGACGGTGTGTGATTTCGAGGCTCAGTGTTCTTAGAATTAATTTCTGAACTTCTTTTAAGGTACGTTCAGTAAACACACGAGTGGTGTTTTCTAACTTTTGAACCAGTGCTTGGATTAAAAATATGAAGGCACCGTTGAATCTACAGTATCGGGATTCTCTAAAGGGAGACCTTACTTTGATTGCAGTAGGTTTGGAGAAAAAGTTAATTTTTTAAATTTTTAAAAGAAATAAAATAAAATAATTTTATTATTTTATTTTTATTCTTATCCTCTAACGGACAAGTGGAGTGTGGGGCCAGCGATGTGTCAAGCCATTAAATGGCATGACCCTTCAATATAATTAACAGCAATGTTGGAGAATTAGGAAGCTTCCTAATTAATGAGGAACCATTAATTCCTAACATTGTTACTTACCTTACCGCTCTCCAATTTATATGAAGCTTGAGGAGGGGTATCAACACTACTTCTCCAAGAAATAAAGTGTTGACCAAGTGCCGAGACGCCAAACCCTTGGATGAAGGATCCGGTTCTGGTGAGCTGTGACAAGCGACACCGAAACCCCGAACCAAAGATTGACGATCGAGGGACATTGTTGGAGGCTAGTTGTGAGGCATTGTGAACATCTATACAGTTCCTCAACCATGGGCGTTTCTCCATTGTTCTTGAGGTAGGGATTTAACTTGTTTTAAATTTCAATAGTTTGTTGATTATTTATATTCCTCATGATTACAAGCTAACGTAGAGGGAGCGGGCCTAACGAACCCGGCCTAGACCCTCCGTTATCTTGCTACCCCTTTACTTTGTCTGTGGAAGATCAACGGGGTGGCGGTATTGGCGACCGGTGCCGGTAGGAAACAAGGCGACGGCTGGCACCAGCCGACCGCGATGAAGGAGGCAGCGCACCCATGCCGTTGGAGGAACCGTCCACAGATCTTCAGTCGTAGCGGTCAAGGGAGGCGGTCGGCACACTGACTGGCCACAAAACGAGAAGGTGGCGTGACACGTGCACCACCAGAGGACTCAGGTCGTGGCTCATCAGCTACGGAATACTAAAGGAAGGCAGTCGGCACACCGTTCGGCCATAAGTGGCGGAGCTATGTGTCGTCATGTGCCACTGGAGATAGCAGTTGGCACAGCGGTCAGCCGCGACTGAAGGCTAGACCCACTCTAGCAGGTCCTGCAAACTACCTAGTGCCGCCACGTGGCACTGCCGTTGAAGAGGATCCAAACAGACTCTGATCTGTTCGGGAATTCAGGGGGGATTTGTTCCCCCATTCCACCTAGCTTGAGTCCCTTGCGGGCCGTGCTTCACCATATCCGGGCCACCTGCCCAGTAGGTTGCACGCCTGGCGGGTCGCGCCCCCTTAAGGTCTGGTTTGCGCCCCCTTGCGGGCCGAGCTGTGCCCCCTTGCAAGTTGGGCCACCCCCTCACATGCTGGGCCAGACCTCGGCCTAGTGGGCCGAGCCCGCTGCAGCCCAACCCAGCTGAGTCAAGTCGACCCGAACCAGGTCGAGCTGGGTCGGTCAGGCCGGTTCAGACCAAACCCGGGCCCAACCAGACCCAGAAATACTTAAAGGGACATATCTTGAGGACAGTATGTCCGTTTGACAGACCTTCTATGGAGTTGGTATCCTTGTATCGAGATGGTCCTATTGGTATAAACCACTTGAGAATAAGGAATAGTTGAAGTATGGATGGGTTGGATCGAACCCGAATCCAACTGGGCCCTCTAAACCAAAATGCTTATAACTCACAGACCGGGTGTCTGATTGATGCACCATTTATCACGTTGAAACCCTTAAGATAGGGTGGTACTTTGGGTTACTACTTTTTGGAGCTTAGTATCAGTCAAGGTATGACTGATATCTCGATGGGTAGCTTTTACGAAACTTGAGCGCGTCGGGTGCAAGGAATCCTGTGGAAGGCTGTAACATAAAGGAAGAACATCGATCCTATGTGGGTTAGTAACTATCAGATCCTATTTGGGTTATCACTCAGCGATCCTGTGTGGGTCAGGGCATACCGATTCTCTGTGGGTCAGATCCTGTGTGGTTTAGCACTCAGCAATCCCGTGTGGGTCATCGCATACCGATCGTGTGTGGTTTAGATCCTATGTGGGTCATCTGGGGTTTGTTACCTATCGATCATGTGTGGGTCAGCAGCAGTGCTACTTAAAAAAATAAGATGATCTATCCTTAGAACAAATTATCTTTATTTTTGTACTTAAGTTATACCTGATTGTGAGCTGAGCCTATTACCTGTGTGGTACTTCTAGTTTCATGGTGTTACTTGTGTGGTACTTCAATATTTGTGGTGTTACCTGTGTGGTACTTCTAGCTTTGTGGTATTACCTATGTGGTACTTCTACCTTTGTAGAGTTGTCTTCGTGGTGTTACATGTTTGGTACTTCTATCTTAGTGGTGTTACATGTGTGGTATTTCTACCTTCGTGGTGTTACCTTTTTGGTATTCTTCCCTCATGTATGAGATGAGTATGTCTTTAAAACTTTGGTATATGTATGGTAATATACCTAATAAGTGTTGATTTCTATTGCTTCTTGCTTTGATATTGAGGTCTTTCTTTGTGGTATTTTCTTTTTTGGAACTCTGGGAGACCTACGGGGGTCTTGGGTTCCCTACTGAGTATCGTTATACTCACCCCTGCATGGGCTATGCTTGCACCTTGTTGTGTCTGGTACAGATGACATACATCATTGATCAAGGCTGGGAGAGCCAAGACTAGATGGTACTCAGAGGTGGACCATTTGGCATGATGTGACGCGGGGACTAATGATCGTGATCTATACCTACCCTTCAGGTAGGATCCTCAGTGGAAGATCTAGGATCTTTTTTCTCCTTTTTAGTTGTATAGTACCTTTCATTTGTACTTGTACTTTTACAATTGGGCTTGTATTCCAACCCCTTTACTTTTAGTACACTTTTATTATAGTAGTTTACTTCATGGTTTGTTTTCTTGTGTTCTTGGACTGTGTGTCTGTACATGTTAAAAAGGCAATGCCTTCTCGTTTTAGGGATACACCTTTCTGGTGCTAGTCGCAAGCCCCTGGCCTATGGAATGTGGGCTTGGGGTAGTCACGGCATGTGCCCCGAGGGATGGGTCTTGACAATTCTAGCATATTATGGTGGAATCATCTCGAGATTATGGGACTTCAATATAACCTAACTTAAAGATGTGCACATGAGCCTCAGCCTGATTGGTGAGGACTTCTTAAGTGCATCCAGGCGACCCAGGATCAAATCCAGGCAGAGGCATAATTTTTAGGGGGTACTGTAGCAATACTGTAGTAGTACTAGAGTAGGTACTATAGCGGGAAATGTAGCAGTACTATAGCGGGAACTATAGTAGGTACTGTTTGGCACTGTAGTAGCCGGGACTATTCCCACGTTTGGGCCTTCAGGCCACCGATTTGGTCCCTGAGTCCTTTAAGGCCTTTGGGCCACCCAAGCCTTCAGGTCAGTAAGGCCTTTGGGCCACCTTAAGTCCTTCGGGGCACTTTAAGTGTAGATGTAGACCAGACAACCTACAAGGAATAAGCTTCAGAAGGAGAATGAGCATGGAGCTTTCACCATTGAAAAAACTAAACATATTAGAAGAATGATAGGGTATGGCACCTGCCATCGGGAAAAGATTGTTCATGCACAAAAAATCCTATCTAAATAGCCATGTGAAGGTGGAGAGATGATTTCACAATGAATATTATGGGGAGGAGCAGTTACAAGTATTTAGTCTGGGTTGTATGTAATTTTTGAATCCTATGGGCAATGAATTCATCTAAGGCCTATGGGCCATATAATACTTATGCCTACGGGATTTGTAAGGGTTCCACCGTACCCCTTGAAAGGTGGATTATCAAAAATAAATAAAAAATGAAGGCCTTCAGGCCATTGGAGGAGCTTAAGGATGTTCTAATATCATTCTTACATGTCATCTCCCATCATTTTGATGAGGTAAGTCACCATGTAATATTTTATAGATTTTTATTTAAATTAAATATCATCACTTATGTTTATGGTTTTATTTGATAAGGATTTGTTCTGAGTTAGTGCTTAGACCTTAGCGCTAACCTTGGCATAGTCCTTTAGAGGTGGTTCGATCCCAATTTAGATGTGGTGGGGGCATCTGATGAGTAAATGAACATTTATTTCTAGGTAAATGGAGGTGGTTATTTTTTTTTAAGTTGTTAATTGATTATAATTTGATTATAATTAATTAAGTTAGTTTTTTTGGATTTGAGATAGGACCACAGATGGGTTGATTATTGCCCATTGGTCTTAAAAATCTCTGGTAATATGTTTTTAGGATGAAATTTTAAAATAGACTTCATATGATTTAGGTGGTCCCTTTAATTTAACACATAGTCCCACCTTAATTTCTAGTGGTTCATTGTGTGGTTGTGTCGGCTTATCCATGAATTGGTCTAGTTTAAAGTAAATGTTTTAAGAATATATTCGTCATAGTAAAATTTAACCTTTAATAAGATTTTTACCAAATGTAAGGAGATACCATGTAGGGTTCCTTGGTAGTAAATAGAATATGGTTTTTGAAATAAATTTTTTAAAATAGTACTTGAACTGGTATTTATGAAAATGAAAATTGGAATGGTTTTTATTCAAAAATGGTATTTTTTTGAAATAGTAATTAGAAATGGTAAATTAAGATTAATCTGTAAAATATTTAAATTAATTTTGGTAAATGTATTTGGTCATTTATTTGTATTCCTTTATTAAGAATTTAAAAATGGGTTTCTAAAGGAAAATTTCATGAAACTTGTATTTTTTCATAAGTTGTGATTTATTAATTGAAATGGTATATGTGGTTTGAATGATTTTTTAAAAGGAAAGGAAAAAATTTGTTTATGTGGATTTGTTTTAATGGTTGTAAAATTGAATTTTAGTTATACTGGTTAAACCCAGGGTGAACCAGAACCCTTGGTAGACTTAGTTGTGCTGGACAGACCTAGGGTGAGCATGGCCTCTGAGTGGTTTGGTTGTCAATTGATGGTTAAAAATTAGGTGAATCTAAAACTTGTGTAGATGTTGGGGCCCTAGGGATGGGTATATTATCCCCAAAGTTTTTTTTATTAGGGATTATTATATTGACCCTAAAGGGATATGGGTTGGCATGATCATTATAACTTTCTCAGAGACACCTTGACACTGGCTGAAGTAGGTATATACTATCCCTGAGTATCATCATGTGATCCTAGGTTCAACATTTGTTATGATTTTATTTTATGATGTTTGAAATGGTTGTATTTGTATTTGTTATCTTAAGAACATCTATATTCAATTTTTTAGGACTGTCCATATTTAGGGATGTCTTTGGTGGAGGACTACTGAGTTTTACTCACACTATGATCAGGATTTCATGACACTTGGGTACCTAAGAATATGAAACTTGGTTATAGGTATAGGCTTGGGAAAGCACTTAATGTTTGGTTATTTCTTGGTTGCAAGGATGGAGTATGTGATTTGGGACTCGGTTAGGACTCATAACTGTTTCATAGTTTTCCAAATTTATCTTTTAGTTTTTTGGGATTTTTTTAGTATGATTTTATGACATGTATGGTATACTAATAATCTATTATCACATGATTTATTTTGATTATTTTCTTTACTTTCCTTCATTTTGGTTTACCATTTCATATGGTCAGTTTATGTGATTTATTTATTTTTATTATGGATATAATTTTATTTTATGGTATATTGTCCTCACCATACCACTATAGAATCATGATGATAGTTACAATCCTATGGTGTATAGTGAGTTGTACCGGATGTATTGTAGTGTTTCGTTGGTCTGGGAACCGATCAGTGGTCCAAGGTGGGATGTTAAAAAGTGGTATAAGAGTTATTTTTTCTCTTTTGTCTTAATATTGAGGCTTGGAAGGCAGTATAATGGGAATGTGTTGAGACATGGTATAGATCTTGTTCCTAGGACTAGACACCCCTTGTATGATTGAAGTTAATATCTCCAAGGATGGGATTGAGGTTCATGTTGTTTATTATTATGGTTGATTTGATTTCACCTCGAATGATGCACTTGATTATGTATTTATTGATTTATGAGATCTTATCTCATGGTATGGTATAGAAAGTGAGGGAATTTTCATTCATCATATTAGTCATGTAGGATTTTCATGTCATTTTCATGATTTCATGTGATTTATTATCTAATTACCTAAACTATTATATGAGTCGGTTATTGAAAGTGTCATCATACATTTATACATTGTTTTTCTATATAAGTGTGTGGTTTAATATTACATAACCAATCCATTATATGGAAAAATGATATGTTATATAACCACTTTTATTGATTATTATGAGGAAGTAACTAAATAAAATTCCAATTGAAACTTAAAGAGTGGTTTTCCTCTATTATTTGTATTTGAAATTTTACTTAATTTAGCCTCAACTGTGAGAACTTCTAGTTAAGGTAAATAGTTAAAGGTGAATTACTAGATAAGTTATTTTTGTTTTACATGACACTAGATAAATAAAATTACATGTGAAACTTATAAAGCATTTTCCTCTATAAGTTTTACTTGAAATTTCATCTAATTACACCCTTTTTTGAAAATTATGGATAATGTAAATGGATAGTGGAATATTCTGAACCCTATATATATGTATTATGTGGATCCAATGGATGTTTGGTGTTTAACCATATGTTGGGGTGGTTAGAGATATTAAGAGCTCCTGAGTTATGTGGTATTCCTATTACCTTTATTTCCTTATGATTTTGGGTGGATAAGATAGAATAATGTCAATACTATTGTGTCTTTAGTCTAACCATGACCCTTAAACCTTTTGGGTGGATCTTGAACCAAGAGTGGGTAGAGTAGACATGGATCAAACCTGTGTGTGAGAATTTAGAGTGAGCAGTTGGTTATGGTGCATTAGATGTCATGCAACCATGAGACAAGGGTGAGTTTCATCCTAATAGTTTTGGATTATAAGAAACTTGGTTTAAAGGACTATGTGATAGAACCTAGTGGCCTTTGAGATGTTGTACTATTTTGGTAAGTTCATTTCAGGTTATTATTGAGGGAAACCAATTAGAGGGGTCATTAAAATTTGTGAGAACGTATAGTTACTTGAGGTAAGGGTGGATTCTTCATCATACAACATATGTACAAGAAGGTTGATATCAGGTATATGGTTTAGGTATGTTGAATGCCTTTGGAATTTTGGGATAATCAATTTTTTATTGGTGCTTTCATCCTTGAGTCTAGTTTGAAGAGGGGTAGGATCGTTCTGAAGTATATCCCTATTAACTCCATGGTGTGGATTTCGATGGGTTAATTAATGAGAGTCATGCTTGGTGTGGCTAAATGATATTTTGGAGACTGAAACATGGTTGGTCCTCATGAGTTGTGGTTTTAGGCATATGTGACTCCTTGGGAATGAAAGTATAATTTGGTTAGTTCTGGTGGCTATAAGGTGGTTTGGATGTAAGGTTTATGTGAATAATAATACCATAAAAGGTGGTTTGGTGAGAGGAATGTGAAAATTCATGGTACTCTTGAAATGAAAAAAAAAACTTGAGTGATGATGCTTCAGTAGAACATATAGTTTTTGAAGGAAGTAATAGATGGGTGCATGAACCTATCGACTTAGGATGTTCCTTGAAGAGTATGGTTAGAGGATAAATAAATCCTAGTGAAACTCTAAAATGATTCTCAATTTATCAGTGGTCGAGTTAATGGTTCATTGTGGTGGGTTTCTTATGTTTTTAAAAGAATCAAGGGTGATTTGTGCTTAGTGACAATAGAACATGGGGGAGGCATGACTTGTATAATTTACACTTGAGCTAATTTTTGTTGAGATGTGACTCATTAGATTTAATTTATGCCCTTGTGTTTGGTTGCAAAAGGGTGTAAAATTTTTGGTTTTTTATGGAATCTTAGAGGACTGCATTCATTATAGATGCACTGTGCCATTTCGATTATGGACCAGGAAATATAGAAGCAAGAACACATGATTCTTAAATAATTAGGCAACCCTAATTTTAGGATAGGGATCACTGAGGATTAAATGAGGGGATTGTGGGCTCTAAAGCCTAGGGAATTGTTTGAGAATTATGATGTTTCTTTGGTGATAATGAAGATGAGGAAGGATTGGGTGTGATGGCATGGATGATTTAAGCTTAAACCTTAATGGAAAAGCTAGGGATTGACATGGAGTGTAACATCCCAGGTAAATAAAGAATATTACATTTTCATATTTATTAATATTTGTGAATAAAATATTAATATTAATTTAAAGGGAATTCTATGTTCAATGGCGTACCCAATATGTAACAATGGGTTTCTTTGAAATCTTACATTGCACACTAATAATATAATATTATTATTTTAAATGGTAGTTAACACCTATCCATTATAATGGTAAAAATGAATAGAACTAACTACCAAATGATTATATATGCTTGTCAAATATTTTTTCATTTATCCAAATAAATGTTAGAGGCTTAAAATGAAAATGAATCCAATTTTAAGCATAAATCTTCTAATATTCTTTAAAAGGTTGATTAACCACCTTTTAATGGAGAACCATTTTTAAATATACTTTTAAAAATTGTATACATTATATTTTACAAAATAAAATCCTTATTTAGAATCTGGACATCAAAATTTACTTTGTGTAAATTTTTGTTATTTTTCCAATAAAGATCATTTTTAGTGAAAATGTTGTATTTTAATTAAAAACCTCCTTTTAATCTAATTTATTTATATGGATAGATTATCTTTTTAATTGTGTTTAAAGTGTAGTTAAAATATATTTTTACCATTTAATCCAATGTTGGTCATTGTAATTAATTTCACTTTGAAATTGGACATAAACAAGTGTCAATATTTTGATAGATATTGCTTCTTAAAAACACGTTATTTGTTTTGACAGCGGGAATTAATTATAAAAATAATTAATGAAACTTTTATGTTTTTAAATTTGGTAAAATGGACATCATTTTTGAATTTGGAATATCAAATATAGCTTAGGGTGAAGTTTTGGTATTTTTCTAAAAAACATCAGTTTTTTGAAGAATAGTGAAACCACTAAGTGGTAGTTAAAAAACTGATTTTTCGTTTAAATGAAATTTTACCACCTCTGAGATTTGAATTTCAAAAATCCAACATACATGGTTGTCATTAAGGGGTTTAAATCGTCTCGGGTTCACTTTTGAACCTGAGGGTTAGGTTTCCAATGAATTATCGCCACGTCGGAGTAAATTTCTAGTGGAAATTTACACTAGAAATTTCCAGTGGAAATTTTGATGGGAATTTCCAGTGGAGGGCAGCAAAAAAACCCCCCAAAAATGCATAATGGGGGCATTTTCATCCAAAACCCAACATGAGGGTCAGTTTCAGGTGCCTAACCTGAGACGATTTAAATCCTTTATTAGGATGTAAAATGTGGTTCAATGGGATTAAAATAATTTTTTGGTGAATAGTAACTTTTAAGTTTTATTAATCGTGATTAAAGGTAATTAGTGTAATTTAAGGTAAATATAATGATATAATAATATGAAATTACCTTTAAACTTTTCCTACACTTATTGGATAAGTCATGGCCAACCAAGACAATCCATGGGTCAACTTGGGGACCCCATGGAGCCACTTGGGTAAGAAAACGATATTAAAAACTTTTTATTTAAAGTAAAAATAAAAGTGTCACAAACATGTATTGTTTTACTAAAACAATTTTTACATGGAGATATAAAAGTCATATTTTTTACTATAAATATTCATTAGAAAGATAAAAATATTTCATACATCATGATATTTTTTTTATAATTTTTAGACATTAAATAAATAAATTTATTTATGACACCATGATGATGTAGTGATTACCTCAATAATGAATGATTTAAATAAAATGAGAAGATAAGGTAAAATATAAAACTTACACCTGTAAAAAACCTATTTTATGGGTGTATTTCGAACCCTTATCACTTTACCCTCGAAATATATAATTTTGGGACCTTTAATATCCGAAAATCATTTTATAATAAAGTAACTTTTCAAGACTTTCCAAGTGTGCCCCTCCTCCCTCTTATAAAAGGCCCCCAACTCTACCCCCTTACCCACACCACTCCAGCCTTTGGATCGACCAAACTCTGATCATTTTATCTCTCCACATTCCTCTCTTAATCCTAGAAGCCTTACCTTAGGCATAATTCTCTTAAAGAAACTGTTTTGGTTCAAACCAAAGGGAGTTACCCGATTTAAAGGTAAGGTCCTCTCTTATGTTCTTTTGTTTTATTTTTCTTCTCCAACCCCCTAAAATCTTTTTATTCCTTTATTTTGTAACAACACCAGTATCTTAAATATAGTATGATGTTGTTATGAGAATTATTTGAGCTACACTTACACACACCTCCGTCTAATGGTTAAAGAACATACTTTTTCTGTGGATGGAAAATTACTGCCTCACGAAATGATGATTGTTCTATCTTCTCCTACCACCTCTCATGGTAGCCATTATGATGGATCTATATTTATTTATGATATATATTATATTTATTTCATTTCTATTCTTCTTTATTTTACATTTAAAACATACCTTTATTCTTTTCATGTTGTGCAAATGCGATAATTTCATTTGAGGAAGTGTGGACTACCGCCCCCTCAAGTGATGTGACTCATTCATGCAATACATGTAATGTATAAAGAATGAAATTAATGAACTTATGTGAACTATATAACATATATATTATAATGGAATTATAATATATATATATATATATATCATTTAGTTTCAATTCCATTAAATAGGAAATAGAAATGAAAGTAGCGTCCATGCGTATGTACGGCTTACCGTCTCCATGAACGGTGCATTTAATTTCTTAACTTTAAATGTTTTGTAATATTATAAATGAAAGTATATACTGGATATATATGATATATATGATATCTAAATTATGAATATAATTCTTGATATAATGGATATTTTACCACATGAACAACTTGTAATTATAAGAAGTTTATTTTTGACTCAAGTACCAATGATCGACAAAATGACCGTTATTAACTTAAATAATTACATAATGTTATTAACATAGTAATAAGTTATATAAAAGGAATAATGAACTTGAATAATGTTATTAAGCAAGTAGAAATTAAATCTAGTTTATTATTCAGGAATATAAAGAAACGAACAAGACAAGTCGGACTTGAGGTAAGCGATCCTACCTCTATATTTCTTTTCAAGTACTCTCTTTTATGTAATTTCTTTTAAGCTCGTCTTTATTATGTTTGGGGATGTTATTTTATATTCCTCATAATTTACTTTTTATGTTCATATTATGAGAGACCTTATTTGATCTCATAAATCCATTTTTGGAAGTTGTAAGTGGCGTTGTTAGGTTGTCGAGTTTTCATAAGGGATTTTTCATCTCACTTTTATTCCCGTGAGATTTATGATATATTTTCAACCATTTCCTTTTAGTGGTGAATTTAATTCCCATTATTCTACTCTTTGTGTAATATACTTTATTTTATGGGAATTTACATCAATTTTTTATATTCTTTCTTTCATGGGGTGTACGTTTCGAAAGTTACCCAAGTCGGTAAGGGAACCTTTCACCCTCCTATTTTTAAAAGACTTATTTATGTTTTTTCTTTTAATTTACATATTTTTATGTTGGGATATGTTCTTATATATCCTTATTTCTGTAAATTTTATTTCCAAGTGATGAGATACCCTTTATCTCTCTCATCAACTCTTTTTCTAAAATTTGATGTGACGCCGTTGGGCTATCAAATTTTTGCAAGGGAACTTCTTAACCCAATTTCGATTATTTGGGTTAAACTTATACTTCCTGATTATGTCATGCTATGAATATGTGTGAATGACTCTGATTATTTTACACTTAATATACACTTATATTGGGTATATTTATATTTTTCACACATAAATTATGTAGTTGATTTATCCTTAATCTAAGGATACCGTCTTTGTATGGGACTTCATCTCAATCTCCTTTCATTGAGGTATATTTTGTTTTATACACAACTTTATTTTATACGGTGTATAAACCCCTTTGACTTTGGATTTTATTAAAAAGGAATCTTTTCTCTATGAAGAGTTTTACTAAACGACAAAAAGTATGTTTCTTTTTAACGTACATAGTGACAACGACCTTTCCAACGCCGTGAGTATTATTTGATCTTTGGATTCCTTAACAAGCCGTAATGTTTTTAATAGGAAAATAAATACCATATACTCTTTTATGTATTTTGGTATTAAAAAAAAATTTTATAAATTTTTTGATTATATCAATGTGTTGTATTGATATCTTGTGATTAAAATGTGGAAATGTTATGTTTCCTTTATGCATGTTTTATGTGATACGATTATGTTATGGTTCTTATGAGATGTTTATGAAATCAGATGGTTCTGTGATAAACTAAGGGTGGGAGAGCCCGAGATATCTCTCCAATTCATTGGGTAATGTAAAGGAGTTAAATGATAAGGTTTCTCCTAAGTGATTTAGAGAATATATTGTGGTGGGTATTCCAAACGTAACCATGAGGGTTACTCCCTATGTAATAATGTTATGAATGCCTCAAGTTACCTTTATGTATTATGATTTCTATGAGTTATTCATAAATATTATTATTTCATAAGGTATGTTAAAGTGCTTATGTTTCATGAGTAAAGAATGATTTCATTGATTTTTATGTATACATGGACTAATGTTTTCTTCCCGTATTTTTATATCCCTTACTGAGCTTTTTATGCTCATCCCAAGTTTTTGAAATGTTTTTCACAGGACTTAAAGATGAATAGGGTCAAGGATGGGATCAAGGAAAGACATTCTATCTAAAACATGGAACTAGACATTTTTATTTTTATGATTTTTTGTTTTATGAAAAAAATGGAAACTGAGTAGAAGTCTCTACTTTGTAATCTTTTGAGATGTAATAGTTATGTACTAATTCTATAAAACTCTAAAACTAAAAAGATCTTCAATGTGAATTATTCATTTAATTCAATATTATGTAATGTTTTAAGTATGGGTCCGTATAGTTGGTATCAGAGGTCGGTTTAGATAACTTTAGAGGTTAGGGTATTCTTTAAGCATAGGTGACATTACCATAATGGTTAGGATTTCAGAAAGATTCATAGTTTTAGATAAAGTGAATGAGTTTATGACAAAATGAATAATTATATCATAGTATTATATGATGATTCTAATGATATACTCACACTGACCTTTTTGGTTTTAGTAAATGGTTGGATCTAGCAGGCACCAAATTAATAGTGGATGTGAATAAAATTGTGATGGTTTTCTGAAAGAACAACTGAATGATATGGGAGCTGCAATGAGAACTCTTTTGGTTTTTCTCAACCAAATATCAGGGGTCATGATTAACCACTTGAACCTTGGTGAGTTCTCTGATGCATCATGTATGAGAGAACCAACTCAATATAGAAGTTCAGGTAATAATTATAATGGTAACCATTTGGGTTTATATGATACTTACTTTTGAGATAATTATGGGTTACTATATGATGGAAAATTAAAGACATGAGGTAAAATTGAGGGTAAATTATGTTATGGTTATTTTTGAAGATTTTATCTCTTTTTGGGGAATGTTTTGGAAAAGGGACAACACGTAGACCATGTGACAACCCATCACGTCAAACGAAGCTGTGGGAATCGAACCCACAACCAAAGTGTGACTGGTATTTATTGCCTACCACTAGACTACATGAAGTCCCTGGTTAGTATGACAAATTCTTTTTAGTTAGATGATTTTATGAATCAAGATAAAGTTTATTTTGGGTTATCTAGGAAATTAGAGACCTAACATAGAGGATATATGATTAGGTTAATTACTTTTCAATATGAGACTTTAAGAGCAACTGATGTTATTTGGAGATAAATTTTAATATTTACCTTGGAAGACTATGTGATTAAATCCTTCAAAGATTTGGGTTTCAATATTAGTTTGGTTTACATTGAATAATGTTATGGACAATTGTTTATCGAATGATCTTTGTTGAACTTTGGGTTTTGTTGGACCAATTTTGGAGATTAAGAATATATTTTCTTTTTATAAAGGATTATCCTTTTTGGGTATTATCTGATCTCATACTAACAATTTTTTTTAGTTTTGGTTTTGGTCTAAACACATGGGAAATATATAGTTCATATTTTGTGGGTTAGGTTATTCTCTATAAGTTTATTATATCACTCTTAATATGAACAATTCATCCTAAAATACTCATCATTTGGAGAAAATATGAGTTTGTGTTAGAAATCTAGTAAAAGATGAAAGTCTACATGACAAGTGAGTATGTTTCCTTATGATTTAGTTAATCTCATAAATAATTTCCTCTTTGAAAATTAACTTAAAACAAAAATGTTGTCTGTTAACTTTTCCTACTGGGGAATCACATACCGTTTAACCCATCATAAGTTTGTGATTTTCATAGGGTTAACTTTCTCCTAATCATGTTTTCTATCACTCTCCATCAGAACAAGACCCTTTTTTTCTCCTCCATATCCATGTTTTCATGGAATACTAGTATGGGTTAACTCGGGTGACCTTTTTACTTCTCTTTCTTTATTTTAAAGTGATAGTTTTACTGACTCTTGTTCCGATGTGGGACTTTCAATGAAGTTTCTAAGCCCAGTTTTAAAATTGTGAGGACGCAATTCCCAAAAGGGGGAAGGATGTAACATCCCAGGTAAATAAAGAATATGAAATTTTCATATTTATTAATATTTGTGAATAAAATATTAATATTACTTTAAAGGGAATTCTATTTTAAATGGTGTACCCAATACGCAACAATGAGTTTCTTTGAAATCTTACGTTGCACACTAATAATATAATAATATTATTTTAAATGGTAGTTAACACCTAGCCATTGTAATGGTATGAATGAACAGAACTAACTACCAAATGATTATATATGCTTGTCAAATATTTTTTTCATTTATCCAAATAAATGTTAGAGGCTTAAAATGAAAATGAATCCAATTTTAAGCATAAATCTTCTAATATTCTTTAAAAGGTCGATTAACCGCCTTTTGATGGGGAACCCTTTTTAAATATACTTTTAGAATTTTTATATTTTATATTTTACAAAATAAAATCCTTCTTTAGAATCTAGAAATCAAAATTTAGATTGTGTAAATTTGTGTTATTTTTCCGATAAAGATCATTTTTAGTGGAAATGTTGTATTTTAATTCAAAACCTCCTTTTAATCTAATTTATTTATATGGATATATTATCTTTTTAATTGGTTTTAAAGTGTATTTAAAATATATTTTTACCAATTAATCCAATATTGGTCATTGTAATTAATTTCTCTTTGAAATTGGACATAAACAAGTGTTAATCTTTTGATAGATATTATTTCTTAAAAACACGTTATTTGTTTTGACAACGGGAATTAATTATAAAAATAACTAATGCAACATTTATATTTTTAATTTGGTAAAATTGACATCATTTTTTAATTTGAAATATCAAATATATCTTAGGGTGAATATTTGGTATTTTTCTGAAAAACATCAATTTTTGATGAATAGTGAAACCACGAAGTGGTAGTTAAAAAAAACTGATTTTTCATTTAAATGAAATTTTACCACCTATGTGATTTGAATTTCAAAAATCCGACATACATGGTTGTAATTAGGATGTGAAATGTGGTTCAATAGGATTAAAATAATTTTTTTTGAATAGTAACTTTTAAGTTTTATTAATCATGATTAAAGGTAATTAGTGTAATTTAAGGTAAATATAATGATATAATAATATTAAATTACCTTTACACTTGTTATACACTTATTGGATAAGTCATGGCCGACCAATAAAATCCATGGGTCAACTTGGGGACCCCATGGAGCCACTTGGGTAAGAAAATTACATTAATAACTTTTTATTTAAAGTAAAAAATAAAAGTGTCACAAACATGTATTGTTTTACTAAAACAATTTTTACATGGGGTTATACAAGTCATATTTTTTACTATAAATATTCATTATAAAGATAAAAAGATTTAATACATCATGATATTTTTTTATAATTTTTATACATTAAATAAATAAATTTATTTATGACACCATGATGATGTAGTGATTACCTCATTAATGAACGATTTAAATAAAATGAGAAGATAAGGTAAAATATAAAACCTAAACTTATCAAAAACTTATTGTATGTGTCGATTTATAACCCTTATCACCTTATCCTAGAAATATATAATTTTGGGACCTTTAATATCTGAAAATAATTTTATAATAAAGTAACTTTTCAAGACTTTCCAAAAGTGCCACTCCTCCCTCTTATAAAAGGCCCCCACCTCTACCCCCTTACCCACACCACTCAAGCCTTTGGCTCGACCAAAATCTGCTCATTTTATCTCTCCACATCCCTATATTCATC
The DNA here is from genome assembly GCA_963277665.1 of Viscum album. Taxonomy (NCBI): domain Eukaryota; kingdom Viridiplantae; phylum Streptophyta; class Magnoliopsida; order Santalales; family Viscaceae; genus Viscum; species Viscum album. The sequence continues at coordinate 63,612 of CAUJRU010002588.1, forward strand.
CTAGAAGCCTTACCTTAGGCAGAAATATCTTCAATAAAACCTTTTGGTTCAAACCAAAGGGAGTTACCCGATTTAAAGGTAATGTCCTCTCTTATGTTATTTTGTTTTATTTTGCTTCTTCAACCCCCGAAACTCTTTTTATTCCTTTATTTTGTAACAACACCAGTATATTCAATATACTAGGATGTTTTTATGAGAATTATTTTAGCTACTCCTACACACACCTCTGTCTAATGGTTAAACAACATACTGTTTCTATGGATGGTGAATTACTGCCTCATGAAACGATGATTGTTCTATCTTCTCCTACCACCTCTCATGGTGGCCATTATGATGGAACTATATTTATTTATGATATATATTATATTTATTTCCTCTCTATGATTCTATATTTTACATTTAAAACATACCTTTATGCTTTGCATGTTGTGCAAATGCGATAATTTCATTTGAGGAAGTGTGGACTACCGCCCCCTCAAGTGATGTGACTCGTTCATGCAATACATAGAATATATAAACAACGAAATTAATGAGCTTATGTGACCTATATAACATATATATTATACTGGAATTATAATATATATATATATATATCTCATTTATTTTTAATTCCATTAAATAGGAAATAGAAATGAAAGTAGTGTTCATGCATACGTACGGCTTACCGTCTCCATGAACGATGGAATTTCATTTCTTACCTTTAAATGTTATGTAATATTGTAAATTAAAGTATATACTGGATATATATGATATATATGATATCTAAATCATGAATATAATTCTGGATATAACGAATATTTTACCACATGAACAACTTGTAATTTTAAGAAGTTTATTTTTGACTCAAGTACCAATGATCGACAAAACGACCATTATTAACTTAAATAAGTACATAATGTTCTTAACATGGTAATAAGTGATATAAAAGGAAGAATGAACTTGAAAAATGTTCTTAATCAAGTAAAAATTAACTCTAGTTTATTATTTAGGAATATAATGAAATGAACAAGACAAGTCGGACTTGAGGTAAGGGATCTTACCTCTCTCTTTCTTTTTAAGTACTCTATTTTATGTCATTTCTTTTAAGATCATATTTCTTGTGTTTGGGGATGTTCTTTTATATTTCTAATACTTTAATTATTATTTTTATATTATTAGAGACCCTATTTGATCTCATGAATCCATTTTTGGAAGTTTTAAGTGGCGTCGTTAGGCTGCCGAGTTTTCATAAGGGATTTTTCATCTCACTTTTATTTCTGTGAGATTTATGCTACATTTACCACCATTTCCTTTGAGTGGTGAATTTACTGCCCATAATTCTAATCTTTGTGTAATATACTTTCTTTTATGGGAATTTACATCAATTTTGTATAGTCTTTCTTTCATGGGGTGTACGTTTCGAAAGTTACCCAAGTCGGTAAGGGAACCTTTCACCCTCCTATTTTTAAAAGACTTCTTTTTGTTTTGTCTTTTAATTTACACCTTTCTATGTTGGTATATGTTCTTATATATCATTATTTCTGTAAATTTTATGTCCAAGTGATGAGAGACCCTTTATCTCTCTCATCAACTCTTTCTAAAATTTGATGTGACGTCGTTGGGCTATCGAATTTTTGAAAGCGAACTTCTTAACCCAATTTCGATTCTTTGGGTTAAACTTATACTTCTTGATTATGTCATACTATAAATATGTGTGAATTACTCTGATTTTTTTACACTTAATATCCACTTATATTGGGTATATTTATATTTGTCACACAAAAATTATGTAGTTGATTTATCCTTAATCTAAGGATATCGTCTTTGTACGGGACTTCGTCTCAATCTCCTTTAATTGAGGTATATTTTGTTTTATACACAACTTTATTTTATATGGTGTATAAACCCCTTTGAATTTGGATTTTATTCAAAAGGAATCTTTTCTCTATGAAGCGTTTTACTAAATGACAAAAAGTATGTTTCTTTTTAACATACGTGGTGACAATGACCTTTCCGCCATCGCGAGTATTATTTGATCTTTGGCTTCCTTAACAAGTCGTAATGTTTTTAAAAGGAAAATAAATACCATATAATCTTTTATATATTTTGGTATTAAAAATGGCTTTTATAAATGTTTTGATTATATCAATGTGTTATATTGATATCTTGTGATTAAAATGTGGAAATTTTATGTTTCCTTTATGCATGCTTTATGTGATACAATTATGTTATGGTTTTTGGGAAATGTTTATGAAATCGGGTGGTTTCGTGATAAACTAAGGGCGGGTGAGCCCGAGATAGCTCTATAATGCATTGGGTAACATGAAGGAGTTAAATGCTAAGGTTTCTCCAAAGATATTTTGGGAATATACTGTGGTGGGTATTCCAAACGTAACCATGAGGGTTACTCCCTACGTAAGAATGTTATGAATGCCTAAAGTTACCTTTATGTCTTATGATTTCTATAAGTTATTCATAAATCTTATGATTTCATGAGGTATGTTAAAGTGCTTATGTTTCATGAGTAAATAATGATTTCATTTATTTTTATGTATACATGGACCAATGTTTTCTTTGTATATTTTTATATCCCTTACTGAGTTTTTTATGCTCATCCCAAGTTTTTGAAATGTTTTCCACTGGACTTAAAGATGAATAGGGTCAAGGATGGGATCAAGTAAAGACATGCTATCTAAAACATGGAACTAGACATGTTTCTTTTTATGAGTTTTTGTTTTATGAAAAAAATGGAAACTGAGTAGAAGTCTCTACTTTTTAATCTTTTAAGATGTAATAGTTATGTCTTAATTCTCTAGAACTATAAACCTGAAAAGATCCTCAATGTGAATTATTCATTTAATTCAATATTATGAATTGTTTTAAGGATGTATCCTTATATGAAGTATGTGGGAATGTGGATTGGGAGAAGCAACGCATGGGTGGTTCCAATCAGGTCCTTCTAGATTGGTGGTCTCATAATAATAAGGGGTAATTCTAGATGGTGTGTCATACACCATCAATCATTTAATTGGTGAATGTCATTATCATTGGGTTTTTTAGTTAAATACTTAGGTAACATTACTATAAGATAGGAGAAGATGTTGTTTTACCTTTCACAATGACGCTTAGGGGTGAGCAGTCTCATCCCCTTCTAGTTATCATGAATGGAGATGGACAAAACATGGGTTTTGGAGATCGTAAAAAGGTTCAGTGATGTGACTATAAGGATTATCGTATGGTGGGTAGTGGGAGGTTGGTTTTGGTGATATGACCCTTATGTGAGGGGAATCATGGGTGCATGAGATCAAATGAAGAATAACACCATTGAATTTTGATTCTAGTGGATAAATGTGGTTTAGACTAAGAGTTAAATGAATTTTTTTCTCAAATATGGTATTTATCGGGGTTAGAGTGTCGTCCTTTGGCCCGAGATGGTTTGAGGTGATCTGAGAGGGTGTCGATGGATGGTGCATTGGTGTTTGTGGTATATCATGATAGTGGTTTTGGTAAGTTGAGGTTTTAATAGGTAAATGAAACCAGAAGTTAGGTTTGGACTATACTATGCATATTTGTATAGTTTTGGGATGTATTTGGAGCTAGGAACTAGGATGGGTAAGTGATGTAGTACATTAGTGGCAGATGATCATTTTGACGCAGGTTGGCTGGAGGAGGCTTATCTTGGATACGATAGGTTTTCTATATTGTATTTGATGGTTATATTTCAGGTATTGGATAAGACCTTTGAGAAAAAATATAGTGTGTATGAGATTCTTGAATGGAGGGTGAGTATATGTATATTTTGGTTTAGAATCTGAAATAGAGATTGGTAGTAGCCTCTAACCATAATTTTATGTGTGATCGGTCATGGTGTATTAGGAACCACAATTAGGGGTATCAATTGAATGTTGAGATTATATTCTGATTGGAAATTCCAATGGTGTAGGTTGTCATGGATTAGAATTGAAATATTTTAACTATGTATTATAGTGGGGAGAACCATTAGCTAGGTGATCAACTAGATGAATAAATATCAGGTGTCTTGGAGTAGATGGGAGTGGGTGAGAACCATCTATATGTTTGATAATGATTTATTGTGGTGTATTGGGTTTATTGGTTTAAGTTATTTGAGTTTAAGGTGATGTTCTAGAAGTGTGTTGAACCATTGGGGTTGATAAGTGGCCAATTAGTGAGAAATTATGACTAATGTAGGATAGATAATCCTTTTGTATGACCACTAGGGTTTCTATGGAATGATAAGTGTTGTGGTGGTGAGTTTGTAATACCCTATGTGTACTAAAAGATATGAATTTCCTAAGAGAAATTGTACCTTAATTTACTAGATGAATAATTTTAAGAAACAAGGTTTAAGATATTGTTACAAAGGTTTAAACCCCTAGAAAGAGTGTTTTTTAATAATTTTTTGGGTTATTTACTGGTCGGGTGTAGCAGGAAGACATTGGATATAGGATGGGTGGTCAAAGCTACAACCTACACCACCAACCAAAGGGCCTTTTTGCCAGTAGGGGTCCACCGACCAACCTGTGGAGGCAGGAAGTGGCATTATCCATAGCCCAAATCCACATACCAATCAACGAGGATTTCAAAGGGAAATTTTTAATTATACTCTCTTAGTTTTTTTAGAGGTTCAACCCCTATTTTACTATATGGACTAGGGAGACTCCCCCTCCCTTCCCCTGGTTCCCCTTCCTCTTGGTGTGATTTTAGTGCCAGTTATACATGATTCTTGGTTGGTTCCTCCGATCTATGATCACATATCCTATCCTGCTTGTATATCTATACTTATTGGTTATTTTGGTTAGGTATTCAAGTGATGATTCCACTAGATCATGGTGGAATATTCCCAAGATAATGGGGCTTCTGTGCAGCCTAGCTTAAGAATATCCTGAGACAATGTGTACACATATTAATCCAATCATTTTAGTGAATATAAGTCATTGTTTGAGTTTTTATAAGTTTTTAAGTTAAATTAAATGTTGTCACTTATGTTTCAGATTCCGTTTAATATGGATTTTCCTAAGTTAGTTTATAAACCTTGGTATGAACCTTTAGAGGATGATTGGTCTTAGTTTTAAATAGAAGTAGTTGTTTTTTTAAAAATTTTTAATTAACTATAATTTGATTATAATTAATTAATTTTGTTTTATAGATATTAGATAGGACCGTAGGTGGGTTGAGTGTTGAGTATTGGTCTTAGATGAGCTTGGGTAGTGGGTTTTTGAGCTAAAATTTATAGAGAATAGGCTTCATAGGAGTAAGATGGTCCCTTTAATTTAACCCATAGTTTAATTATAATTTCTATTGGTGTGTTGTGTGGTTATGTTGACTTTGTCATGCATCAACCCATTTTAAACTAAATTTTTTAGGAATACATTCACCATAGTAAAATTCCCCATTAACAAGTCTTTTTCCAATTATAAAGTGATCTCATGTGGGGATCCTTAGTAGTGAATAGAATATGGTATTTGAAATTAAAGATATTAAATGGTACATAAACTAATATTTTAAAAAATGAAAATTGGAATTCTATTTATTAAGAAATGATATTTTTTTAGAAATGAGAATTGAAAATGGTAAATTAAGATTGACCCTTGAAATATTGAAATGAAATTTGGTAAAAGGATTTGAAATTTTCTTTAGTTTCCTTTGTTAATAATTTTAAAATGGTTTTTGAATAGAAAATTTCTTGACCCTTTTATTTTTTCTTGAAATAGTATATTTGGTTTGGATAGTTTTGTTTTAAAGGAAAGGAAATGCCTATTAGAGTGGATTTGTTTTAAATATTGGAAAATTGGATTATGGTTGTGCTCATTAAACCTAAGGTCAACCTAGCCCCTAGTTGGACTTGGTTATACTAGACGGGCCTTGGGATAACATATACCTATAGTGATTTGGTTGTTGATTACTGGTTAAACTAGGGTTGAATCATATCTTGGGTGGATGATGGGTACCTGGATATGGGTATATTACCTTTGAGAGCTATTTTTTGACTAAGGATGGGTTTATTACCCCTTACGGGTGATAGGTTGGCATAATCATTTCAATTTTCTTAGATACACCCCCATACTAGATAAAGTAGTTATGTGAAATTATTAAGTGTCGTAAAAAAGAGTATGGTTCAATATTTGTTATGCTTCGAGTTTCAAATGTTTAAAATGGTTATGTTTTTATTTTTTAGATTGATAAAATTTTCATGAACTATTTATAAACTGGTAATTTTTACAGACATCGTTGGTGGTGGCCTATTGAGTTATACTCACACCCCTATCAAGCCACCATGGAACTTTGGTACTTGAAAAGATGTTACTTGTTTATAGGTAAAGGTTTGGAAAATCACTTCATGTTTATTTATTTCTTTGTTTCTAGGATGAATCATTGGATTTAGGAATGATCCATAACTCAAAACTTTTTCAGATTTTTCTATGTGTATCGTTTAGTTTTTTATGTTTTGTAGTATGAATACTTGATATGTATGGAATAATATTCATCTATTATTGAATGGTTTATTTTGATTATTTTTGGAACTTTCCTATATGTATTTTTATCATTTTATTTTGTTGTTTTATGTGATTTATTTATTTATACTACTGATATGCACTAATATAGAGGGATAGTCTCACAACCGCACCACCAAAGAACTATTCCACTAGTCGGAATCCTCTGGCATATTTGGAGGTTCACCTAAGGTATTAAAGTGTTTTTCTAGTCTAGGACCTGATCATTGGTCTAGGTAAGTATGATGTTACAATGTTTGATAGATTATTTTATACATTCTTACCTTGTGTGCATAATTTTTGACAATGTAATCATTTTATTCAAATTGATAGAACATTTTTATGTGAAAATTATACTATAAATATATTTATTACTTCCATGCATGATGAAAATAATGTACCTATTCCATTGGATATTTCTACTATTGATAAGTATAACATCTCATTTGGGAGTTGGTTCTTAGCTTTCCTCTGATAGTTTGTGATGAAAATTAGAGGAATTGGTTTAATTTTTTATCAGTATTGATCAATCAAGGAATCTATACAGTCTCAGGGTATTTCATGGATAAAAACTCATGGTTATCATTGATACTATATTATAAACTTTGCAAGAAATGTGTGGAAGAAGTTTGAGTATAAGTCCATGAATAAATAAATCATCATGTTTGGTATTTATATGTCTTTTGGTTGAAAAAAAATATTCTGATAGGGAGTATATTGTTATATGTATGCTTATTATTTATCATTATTTTAGCATGTGAACCTTAATAGTAGAGTATGGAGAAGAATTTTGAATTCATTAAAAAATATAATCTAGAAATATATGGCTACATGATGAAAATTAAAAATGAGAAATGGTCACCATCATATGACGATGGGAGGAGACATGGACACATGATGAAAAAAGTTTTGGAATGTATTAATGGAGCCTTTAAGGTACTTTGGAAGCTACCTATCATGGGTAATTAGGAATATTAAATTATATACTACTAATTAAAAGTCTCACAGCTAAAATAAAATGTTAAAATATTGTTTTAAAATTAAATTATAGGTATAGTGTAGGAAAAATTCTATAGAAGATTGAAATATTTTATGGAAAGTAGTAAATAAGTCGTAGAGGGTATGAGCATATGGATTCACTATGGGAACTATTTTTAGAATGATATTTATATGATTATTCAATTGATTTAAAAAAATATATTCATTTGATCATATTAGGAATATACTTGAGTCCACTAAGTGTCATGATCCATTGACTGGTGGTGGTGGTCTTGATGTTTACATTTCATGCATACATTTTTAAAATAAAATTATACTAATTTTTGTAATTTAATTGTTTAAGATTTATTGGTTATTTATTGTTTTATTAGTTTTTGTAAGGTTTCTTTTAAATTGGATTCAAAGGGAAAAGTATAAAAAATGAACATGAATCACATTTTGAGAAGTTTATTCACGTCGTGAGTTGTTATGGGCATGATCCCATGGCTCTGAGAGGAGGTGGGGGGAATAAAAAATGAAACGAATCTATCGAGGAAATATTAATAGCATGACCCAATATTCATTCCATGAATATCCTAAAAATTTACCACGTAATGAACCTTTTGAGGCCATGTTGTGAACATCTCAAGGGAGGTCGACCCCGATATTTCACAGCATGACAACATTTTTCACA
>CAUJRU010002589.1:0-71729 GCA_963277665.1 Viscum album
TGTGTTGAACACAAGAAGCGAACATAGAGATCGAATGATACAGTTGTTGACGCTCCTTTCGTCACGGAATCTAAAGTTCGGAAAAGGGAATATCTGAGCTCAAAGTGATTAATCCTTTGAAGAAACATCAAAAAATCGACAAAGGGATGAAAAAGGAGAACATTGCCCATAGGTCGCGCAAGTTCCCTCTTGGTCGCGCAAGTACACTTGCGCGCCGCCTCAACACTAGCGCGACTCCTCATGTTCGTGCAAGGGACTTGCGCGACATATGTGGTAACCGCCTGGTAACCGCCTAGTAACCGCCCGGGGTCTTCTTTTTCCTATAAATAGACCCTGTGGGCCCCCCATTGAGGAGGATCTCTTTCCAGAAACTCGGATCAAAGCTCCCGACGCCCAAGTCTCTTCTCAAAGCTTCCGGAACACTTCTAAGGTAATCTCTTACCTAGAACGGAAGATCTAAAGAGAAGAAGGAAGGCCCAAGTGTTGAAACTTATCAAACACTTGCGCGCCAACTTAATTCCTTCAATATAACTTGCGCGTCCCTTCTCTGGAAGAACTTCAAGAGGATTATAAAGGGTTTAATAAAGAGTCGCTCAAGTATTTCAACTCTGGTTGAAAATCGCGCAAGTATCCCTCATGTCGCGCAAGTATACTTGCGCGACCAACACTTGCGCGCCGACGCAGGCCTTGCGCGACCTTCAAGACTTGCGCGCCCCTAGCTTTTTGGGTGCCCATCTTGCCCATTTTTACCCCTCTTAAGCCATTTCACCCTTCCTATTCAAGATTCAGTCTTCAAGATACTCTTCAAAGCCATTTATGGCATGATTTCTTGATTTGACATCCTTATCTGAAAGGAATTCTGTGAAATATCTCTCAAAACCTAGTGATTTAAACATCTTTATATCACCAAAGATTGAGAGTTCATTCATTTCAACCTCATCCTTTAAGATGAGAGAATCCTAACCTGGGTCTCCTTTTTAGGAATAAATCCCCAGTTATAAAAACCTAACTTGGGCATGTTTCTTAAGAATAAGCCCCAATCAAGTCCTTTAATCTTGGGCATCCTCCTCAGGAGTAAGCCCCAAACCTTAATCCCTAACCTGGGTCTCCTTTTCAGGAATAAGACTCAGTCATAACCTTGGGCTTCCTTTTCAGGAGTAAGCCCCAAGTCCCCTAACCTAGGCTTCCTTCTCAGGAATATGTCCTAGTCATAAATCTTGGGCATCTTTCTCAAGAATAAGCCCCAATCAAGTCCTTTAATCTTGGGCATCCTACTCAGGAGTAAGCCCCAAACCTTAATCCCTAACCTGGGTCTCCTTTTCAGGAATAAGACTCAGTCATAACCTTGGGCTTCCTTTTCAGGAGTAAGCCCCAAGTCCCCTAACCTAGGCTTCCTTCTCAGGAATAATTCCTAGTCATAAATCTTGGGCATCCTTCTTAAGAGTAAGCCCCAAGTCTCTTAAAATTTCTCTTAACCAGTCATAAATTTCCTTTGATTTGGGTTTCCTTTTCAGGAATAAAACCCAATCATAAGTCCCCTCCTAACTTGGGCATCTTCCTTAGGAGTAAGCCCCAAGATTAGAGTATTCAAATCTCCATGAAGCACATATAACTTTGTGGACCCTGTTCTTGGATTTTCTCCCTAAAAGTAAATCCTAAACCTTCGCCTATCTGGGCAGTCATCTATACATAAGCCCCAAAACAAATTCTTATGATTGCATCTTTTATGGCACAATTGTCTAAATTTTACCAATACCTCTTGTTTCTCACACCGAGCATGACTCACGTGAGCTTAGAGTGTAAAAGTAATTATGACATTCATCTTTGAGCCATCAATCATAAAACATCATATCCCATTCCTCGAACTACGTGGGTTCTGATTCATTTTTCAAAACAAAGGATACGTAGGTATCCCATTCATGGGTTCGATCCCAACATTGAAATAATCTCTGTCCTTCTGAATGACGATAAACTTCAAGTGCCCCACTGAGTGGCTTTAAAACCAGCCTGGTCATCAAAATGACCAAGAGACTTTTATATAAATGTTTTGAAGGATACAATTGACCAAGAATCTCTAAAAAAATATAGACGATTCTATATTGATGAAGAACCTCGAATACATATAAAAGATTCTCTAAATTTCTTGCATATTTAATCATTGATTGGTAAAACTAAAGGAAAGCTCATTTTATACTTGGTAATGTAATAAGGATTCACGAACTTAACTTAAATCTATAAAGAGAGTCCCGGAGTAGACAATAATTCCCCTCAAAAAGGTGTGATGAGTCCGACCTCCCATCCTCTCGACCAATGAAAATTCCTAAGCCTCATTAGCCCACAAGCTAATGAGCGCCTGCCTTTGGAAAGTAGGTCCAAACGGATGTGGAATCATTGGATGTTTCCGGTTCTACGAACAAACCCGTTAGAAACCGATCGGAACGTTTGAATCTCTCGTCCAGGAGGTCATCCCCGGATTCCACGCGAAACAAAAATGGTGAACCCGACGTGAATCCTTAACCAAGTTAAAGTGATATTCTTCTTATCTGTTAGGCCCTTTGGGCCAACAAGGCAATCATTGACATATGATCATCCAAAATATGCAGTAGCCGGATTCATCTTGATTATGTCTGTTACATGGAACAGGCACTCTTTTTTCAAGATCATCTACAAAAAATGGCTTTCCTTAAATTCACCCCTGTGAATACTGCTGCTGGGAACACCTCTACTGTGAGGTCTGCTGCCGTGAAAACCAATACTGCTACTCCTGCTGGAACGTCGTCCGCTCTAAGGATGACATCACCAACTCAGCGTCTTCAACGCTGTGTTTCTAATGCACTGGTTAAGGAGTACCGTCGCAACGGTACTATCCCAACTCTGGAGGCCGCTCGTCAAGACCTCCAAGTTAACAACTCTACCTGGTCGTCCGGACAACGGCGACCAGCAATCAAGAAGCAGACGGTGCTGATTACCGTCTCCAACCGTTTCGGGTCGTTATCCCCGGAACGCAATTTCCATTCACTCCCTTACTCTGAGGAAGTGAATGAGCAGGTCCCGCAGGACCTTAATTCAAAAAGACAGGAGTCCTTCTCAAGGGATCCCATCAACAATCGCCGCCAGACTCGTGTGGTAGTGCGCCCTCAACATGATGAGGGTACCGTCTCCAGGCATTCAGCTCAGGTTCCTCGAACCCGAGCAGGCAAGATGAATCACCAGAGACGGAATCTGGTTAACAATAGGCAGGTTGTCATCCCTGCCATCTCCGGAGAAGTCCACCAACCTAACTTGGTGGAAAACAATGAGCAGGCATACACACCTGCCCGTTTTAATCCCGCTGTCCAGCAGACTCGTCTGGCAGCATCAAGCCGATCCCGCCAGGCAATTCCGGCGGAGTACCATAGGCAGGAGCATACACCTGCTTATACATCAGCAGTTAGTCAGCAGGCTCGTCTGACTACATATGGTGGATCTCGTGAACCGCGTTTGGCGAAGTGTAATCAGCAGGCACATACACCTGCTAATACTAATCAAGCCTACCAACAGTCTCACTTGGTAGCGCACGGAGAAGTCAGTCGGAAAGTCCCGACGACAAACAGGAGGCAGACTAAACTCTCTACCTCCACACTTGAGTACTGTCAGGATTCACTGACAGGAAAAGGAGGACATGAGCAGGCACATACACCTACTCCAAGCCCGGAATGGACGTATATCCCTGTTCCGGCGGCTGAAGTCACCAAACATATTTTTTCAATGGTGAAAGAGCAGAAGCAAATTCCTGCTCATATTCTGGATGCTTGCCAGGATATCATAACAGCTTCAGCATCATCTCAGGGACAGACACATAAATCTATCCCTAGCAGTGGAGTGACACATCAACAATTCACTCCGGAACAGACACACACATCTGTTCCAGTCCAAGAGGGTTGTGGGGCCTACTCCCCCATATCATACGGACAACCAAGTCAGGCACATACACCTGATTTGAGCGATGATCGTCAGCCTAACCTGACCATCTTTCCTGATCGGGCACATACACCTGCTCAGAGCAATCACTTTCGTCATCAAGTGATTTCTAAAGCGAGTAAGAAGGCATCTAAGAAAAAGATCCGCCCAGTACAGTCAGGAGATCAAAGGCCAATCTGCAACAAGGCCTTGCTCGATGCTGGAGTTCTTGAAGCCCTCAGACATTTATCTGTCGGAATTCAAGATTCTACTCCCTCAGTTCCCAATAACAGGAACATTAATCCCGAAGGTCTTCAACAGACACTTCCTCATGAAGACTTGCTTCATGAAAATTCGGTCAATCTTGAAGTTTCTTCTTCAGATGAGAACCACAGGAACCCTCTGTGTGGTCAGAAGACCAAGGAGCAAGAGATCTCATCTTTTGCTGTAACCCATCATGAAGGTCCTCCCCATGGTGATGAACTTCGCTGCGAAAGTCCTCTCCGCAGTAGTGATTCACATTGTCTCGAAAATTCTTCAGAAGGCAATGTAGTGACGAGAAAGCCCTCCTATCTCGAGGCACTTGCAAACGTAAAACCAGTCATGTCTAAAGTTTTACTATCGGCAGGTGAAACTCTTTCTCCATCAGAAGATAGCTTGGGGTTCAGGTTATTCTCCGAACCTTCCCTGGGTCATTCATCTTCCAGCATGAATAGTGATTCCTCTACCAATCTTGTTGAATCCGATGAAGCAACAAGGAAACACCAACTCTGGTCCAAACAGGTAGAAGAATCTTCATTTAATGATAAAGAGGAAATGCTGAACATGAGGAAAAACTGGCAAAAGGTGAAGTACCAGTCATGTTTTGGCCTTTGGCTGATTCACAGTATGACATTCCAAAGATGTTGACGGATGATGGAATCCATGATATTCATCTCAACATATGGAAAACTCTTTGTCAATTAAAGAAGAAGGTATTATCTTACGATGAATATGAAAATCATCTTAAGATAATAGAAGGGTTACAACGCCAGATTGATTTGGCATCTCTATCAGTCTCTCGGTATCCGAAGGCTGAAAAGCAACAGAGAACCCTTCAACGTTCATGCCTTGGCGCACTAAGAAGATTGCGTCAGTTAATTTCCAATGCTCCATCTAATGTTCATATCAGAGGATGGGGTGTTCACGGAGCACTACATTTCACAGTGCTTTCCGGTCAGCAGAGCCCGCCGAAAATGGTCTCATGCAATGTTATTGCCCATGGCCGGCCACAGTCAATAGGCTTTGTTCATAATCAAAATCTTGCTCGAGATCAAGCTTCAACTAGTTCCTCTCAAAGTCAAGTATATAGAGAACAGGTTGTTGAATTGCTCCTACATCAAGCAGGCGAGAATATTGCACAAGCCTCTCGTTTGGAGCAAACACGTCATCAAATGACAGAAGTTTCGGAAATCATCCAACGGTCTGTTGAACCAGGTGATAAAAGTGGATACAGGTTAATGCATCCAGCTAATTTCCGAACTAAGATCCGCAAGATCAAGAGAGATTTCAAGAAGATCTCAGACATAGCATGTCAAGAGACACCCCAGCTTGACAGACTGGGGACTTCTCTAACCCAACCCTCAGAATCAACGAATGGGATTCGAGGAGTTGAGCAGAAGAAACAGGAACACCCCCAGTCCACCGGACTGGGGACTTTTTCAAATCTTCAATCCCTCCCTCAGAGAAAGTCAGTATTCTCTCGATTAGGGAATAAGCCTCAAGAGGAACGAAGAGCCAAGATGTCAGGAGATTCTCTCCAAGTGACGGTTCTCCAAGAAATTCCTGAGGGATCAAGTCAACGGAATGCCATGCCTTATCATGGACATAAAAGAAGACAATATCACAGAAATGCTGATAGAAAGGATTCTATGAAATATGCATCCATTAATGTCATCACCGCCGTTGCTGCTGATTCACCAGATGAGGCTCAATCAGAGGGATCAGACGAAGAGGTTCCTGCTCAAGAAGTTGCGCACACAGACCTAAATGAAGAAGGTGTGCGCACACGTAATCAAAGGCTTACCCAAAATCTGGGTATTCCTTCAAGTAACCCACTTCCCCCTCTCCGAAAAGGATCCAATAAGGGGAAAGGAAAGAATCAGGTTACTTATCACCCTTCCTCTGAAGGAGGTCAATCGCTCTCATTAGAGCAAAGGTTTGCACAACAGGAGGAAGAAATGAAAGAATTAAGAAGGTTGAATGCAGAACTACTTCAGAGTAGTCTTCTTCTTAAGAATGCTGAAGTCCGACAGCCGAAGGAATTTGTTGTAACTACTGAGATGGATCAGGAATATCCTCCTTTATCAGTACACCCACAGAGGTCTAATCCTACGGGTCAAACGCAACAACGGTTGGCAGCACTACCATTAGTTGCAGCACCAACCTCCACGGCTGTCCAAGCTCCATTCATTGCACCTACCCAAAACCAAGTTCAACCTGACGTTTCTCAAAAGTTAATAACTACTATTGAGTCCTTAACAGCTCGGTTAGAAACTATGGAAGGGAAACGGGCGCAAGTTCAACCTGAAAAGAAAGTTTACCCTGAATGGGTAGATTCAATTTCTCCTCCATCCAGTTTTGGAAACCCTATTTTCCCTACTTTCAATGGATCAGGTGACCCTGAACAACATTTGACGCATTACGTGTCTTGTTGTGATCCTATGATGGGAACTCCAGAGCAACAAGAAGCAGTGAAACTCAGATGCTTCGTGCGAACCTTGCAAGGACCAGCTTTTGTCTGGTATACAAGCTTGAAATCCCGGTCAGTCATCGGATGGGAGGATCTTCGTCAAAAATGCCTTCTTCAGTTCAGCTCAACTTTGCCAAAAACGACAGTTTTCGATCTTACAAACTGCAAGCAAAGGGAGAATGAAAGAGTCTCTGATTTCATTGCTCGTTGGAAGGGATTAACGTATTCCTTGAGTTTATCACTCCCTCAGGAGGAATTGTTGCCAATCTGTGTGGCAAATTTGCGTGACGAATTACGCACGCCATTGATCCCTGTGAAATACACAGGAGGGTTTCGAGACCTTACTTCAATCGCTCAACAGATTGAAGATTCCCTTATACAGGCTAAGGTTAAATCTCGTGTAATTCCATCAGCCCCAGGAAGAAGAATGGGTAAAGCAGAAACTGCTACAGTTATGCTTAAACAGGCACCTGTACCTATTTCTACTTCAAAACCTTCATCTTCTCGAAGGGCTCCACCTCCTGAACGCCAACAACAAAGGCTGTTTCGTCCAAATGATCAAAAAGATCAACGACGAAAACAATTTGAGGATATGAAGAGTAAAACATACTCTTTCCGAAGTGAGCAAGTTCCTGGTTACTTCATTTCAGCTCTGGAGAATAATTTGGTTCAATTACCAGTGCCGAAGAGACCAAACAAGGAAGGAGATGAAGACCGTCCCAATTATTGTCCCTTTCATCAAATGTTGGGGCATCCCATCCAGGAGTGTTTTGTCTTTAAAGACCTCCTACAAAAGATGGTCGACTTGGGACAAGTCAAATTGAAGGGTTCTTCAGCTCATGTAGCGTGTATTACCGCTACAGATCCAGAGGAAGGAGGCGAGTGGCAGGAAGTCAAAAGCAAAACTGCGAAAAAATATGATGATTGGATGGTCAGAAAGACAATCAATCGGACCCATTCCATTTTGCGAACACAATTGAAGAAGCCAATTGTGTCTCCTACAAAAGCTGCAGTAAAGCCTCCATCAAAAGACAAATCCTCAAAAGGGCAGAGCAATTCAAAGAAGAAAGAGGAATCAGAAGAAGATGAGTATGTATCAAAGCCTAAATTGTCTTTGACTTTGGCAGATTTCATGCCTTCTACTTCAAAGCCACGGGCACCGTCCCACCAAACGGCACAGCCTAAACAGGCTAACTTGGCAGAGTCTTTATCAGACGAAGAATTGATCTTTGGTTCTGTTAATATGATTCAATTAACAGATTCATATTCCAGTCTTGATGAGCCTGAATTCCCTGTATCAAATAAAGGAACCCGAGGAAGTTCTAGAGGTTCAGGATATAGGGGAAGACGTGGATCTTTCCGAAGCCACTACTCTAATTCTACCCCTGCTAGCACTGTATATGCAGCAGAAACTCGTGGTAGAGCCCTTCAGCGAGCTCAAAATGAACAAGCAAGTTCTTCTGCCAATGGCCAACTCAGCTTCGGCACAGTTATTTTGGAAGACCGATTAAATGTTCCATCTTCTTTTTCTCAGCAAGTAAATGGATCTAATCAGTCTAATTTTCCAAAACCAAAGATGTTGCCAACTTCAATACAAGAGGCATCAGCTTCCAAAGCATCTGCTTCCAAGATACCTGCTAAACCGCATATTCCTATTGGGAAACGCAGGCCTCTAGATCAAAAGTATGATATATTGAAACACTTGGCCCAAGTACCAGCCAAATTATCAATTTTGGATGCTTTGAATCTATCAAAAGATCTTCGGGAAGCACTCATCGAAGCTTTGTCAAGTCCTCAGGAGTTTGAAGCTGAAATTGCTGCAGCTGAAATTTATCACATAGAGAATAATCCTGCAGAATGCCATGCAGTGATATCTTTTACTGATAAAGATGAAGATGATGTTGTGCATGGGCACATAAAACCTTTGTACCTATCTGGCAAAGTCAATGGTATAGATGTTTGAAGAGCTTTTATTGACAATGGTTCAGGAGTCAACCTCATGCCCATTCGCACACTTCATCGATTGGGCCTCACGGAATCTGATTTATCTCCTTCTACCATGATATTGCAAGGATATGATAAAAATGAACAAGAACCACTGGGAGAAGTTACGCTCAGAACTCAGTTTGGAGATCTTGTTTCCAATTCAGATTTCATGATTGTTGATCAAGACTCAGCTTTCAATATCTTGCTTGGAAGACCCTGGTTACATCAGCATGCAGCTATTCCGTCATCATACCATCAATGTCTCAAATACTGTTTCGATGGTCAAGTTGGAACATTATATGGTGATAAGGCCCCGTTCAAAACATGTGAGTCTCAATACATTGAGGCGGAATTTTATCACATGAAGGGAAGAGAAAAATCTACAATGAAGGAAATTACTAAAGTTAATGCTCCATATGGTTTGGAAAAAATTCCAATAAATCCATTTTCACATGTGAGTACAGATTATGTGTTACCTATCAGTCAAATTGACAAAATAGGCCCAAATCAAAATACTCTTATGGAAAGATCCATAATGTCAATTACGGCAATCGAGCCAGACAACATGGGAGAAATTGGTAACTTACCAAGCAATGATGAAAGCATAAGTGGTGACGTTTTCATTTCGTCTGCTGAAATCCAACAAGTCTATACTTCGCTAATCAGGCCAGAAGAAGTTATAGCAACACCAGAGGTGAATGTTGATGTCGATTCTCAATCCATCATCTCCTCTTTATTTCCCAAAGAAGACCCTTTTTCATCAATAGGGTCGGAAATGGAAGCTTCTTCTTCAAGATGTGAAAATTTTGACATCTCTTATGATCATGAGAATTTCGTTTTTTCATCTACTTTGCAAGTAGAAACGGAAGAAATAACACATGATGAAGAGGAAGAGGAAGATCTTAGAGATGCTCCTCCAGCATTTGAAGAGGGTATCTCTACCACTGTGGATGAACTCAGAGAAGTAAATCTGGGTACAGAGAAAGATCCACGCCCCACTTTAATTAGTGCGGCCATGACCCTTGAAGAACAAGAGATGTATATTTCTTTTCTAAAGCAAAATAAAGATATTTTTGCTTGGAATTATACAGAGATGCCTGGCCTTGATCCTGATGTTGCCACCCATCATTTGGGTTTGCCAAAAGAACATCGAGGATTCAAGCAAGCCGCGAGAAGAACACACCCAACCTATGCTTCCAAAATCGAGGCTGAAGTGGATAAGCTTATCAAAGCTAACTTCGTCAGAGAAGTTCAATATCCCAAGTGGTTGGCTAATATTGTCCCAGTAAAGAAAAAGAACGGACAAATTAGGGTTTGCATCGATTTCAGAGATCTTAATCGGTATTGTCCCAAAGATGATTTTCCAGTTCCGATTACAGAACTCTTAATTGATGCGACGGCTGGCTATGAAGTACTTTCTTTCATGGATGGATATTCTGGATATAATCAGATCCGAATGGCCCCAGAAGATGAGGAATATACAGCCTTCAGAGCTCCTCAAGGTGTGTTTTGTTACTGGGTGATGCCCTTTGGTTTAAAGAATGCAGGTGCAACATATCAACGCGCCATGCATCGTATCTTCAAACCTTTTCTAGGGAAATTTGTTGAATGCTATGTAGATGATTTGGTGGTTAAATCCAAACAACGTTTTGATCACTTGGCTGATTTGGAAATCATATTCCACAAGCTTCGACAACATAATTTGAAGATGAACCCCTTAAAATGTGCTTTTGGGGTAACCTCAGGAAAATTCCTCGGCTTTGTTGTACGCCATCGTGGTATTGAAGTCGATCCTGAGAAGACCAAATCAATCCTTGGTATGTCACCTCCTCAGAATTTGAAAGAATTAAGAGGACTTCAAGGACACTTAGCCTATATTCGGCGTTTCATCGCCAATTTGGCAGGCAAAAGTTTACCTTTTACCAAATTATTGAAGAAAGGAGTCACTTACCACTGGACTGAAGAATGTCAAGAAGCATTTGATGTTCTCAAAAAATACCTCTTAATTCCACCAGTACTCATGCCACCTGTTGAGGGTAGACCTCTTATCCTCTATGTGACAGCTTTAGAGCGATCATTGGGTGCCTTTCTCGCTCAAAAGAATGATGCTGGGAATGAAAATAGTCTCTACTATCTCAGTAGAACTATGCTTGAAGCAGAAACCCGGTATTCGAGTATTGAAAAGTGCTGCCTAGCATTAATCTTTGCAGTTCAGAAACTGAGACACTACCTGCAACATCACGAGGTCCAATTGGTATCTCGTAATAATCCACTCAAATTCATCCTTAGTCGTCCAATGCTTACAGGACGTCTGGCAAGGTGGGCGGTTATTCTACAGCAGTTCGACATTCAGTATGTGTCTCAAAAGGCAATTAAGGGCCAAGCTCTGGCTGATTTCCTGGCTGAACACCCTTCAGTGGAAGACACATATTCAGATATCGAACTCCCTGATGAGGAAGTTTTTTCTATTCAAGAGAATCCTCAAACATGGGAAATGTATTTTGATGGTGCTTCTAGAAGTCCAACAGGGAAGAAAATGGAAAATCCTAAATTCAACAAAGTTGGTTTAGGAATTGTGCTCATTTCTCCAGATAAGGCAGTGTTACCTTATTCCTTTTTGTTGTGGGAAGGTGGTACCAATAATGAAGCTGAATACCAAGCTCTCATTGCAGGCTTGGAGTTAGCACTTCAAGCACAAGTGAATCACTTAAAGGTGAAAGGTGATTCAGACCTGGTAATCAAACAAGTCAATGGGGATTATGCCATCAGAAAAGAAGAATTAATCCCTTTGTATGATTACGTCAGAGAGTTAATGTCGGAATTCCCTTCAGAACCGACATTTTCTTATGTCCCAAGATCACAAAATGCTCAAGCTGATGCACTGGCTAATATAGCCATAGCTTTAGCAGATCCAAATCGGGACGAGACAACCATCGGTATTGCCCACCGTCGTGCAATTTCACCTTATGTTCAAGTCAGAACAGAGGAAATTAATGAAATTAGTCCCATTCCTGAACCATATGGTCATACTACAGGATGGATGTCACCTATCAGGGAATACCTTCAAAATGGAACACTTCCACCTGATAGAGCCGAGAGAGAAAAAATCCGGCGACGTGTGGTCAATTTTACTCTTTATGATGGTCCAAACCACCTCGAGAAAATTCTCTACAAACGTGGTTTTGATGGAGTTCTCTTCAGATGTATTGATGGTGAAGAGACAATGGCTGTCATAAAAGAAGTGCATGCAGGAGTCTGTGGTGCCCACCAGTCTGGACATAGACTGTCTGATCAAATTCGAAGGCTTGGATACTTTTGGCCTTCAATGATACAAGATTGTGTTAATTTCACAAAGAAGTGTCATTCATGCCAAGTATATGCCAACTTCATTCATCAACCTCCAGAGTTGCTTCATACAGCTAAATACTCATGGCCATTTGCCACATGGGGAATGGATGTGGTAGGACCTTACCCTTCAGCTATGGCCAAGCAGTTTAAGTACATTCTTACTGCTACTGATTTCTTTTCCAAATGGGTAGAGGCAGTACCTCTCAAAGAAGTCAGTTCTAAATGCATTGTTAGCTTCATCAAGTCTAACATCATTACTAGATTTGGTGTCCCTCATACCATATTGACAGACAACGGCACCAACTTCTGTTCTTCTGAGGTAAAGAGATTGTATCAAGAATACAACATTAAGTCCAACCATTCATCTCGATATCATGCAGCGGCTAATGGCCAGATAGAGGCCTTCAACAAGACTCTTTCAAATATACTGCAAAAGATGGTGGATAAAGATAAGAGTTCATGGCCTGATAAACTCTATCATGCTTTATGGGCTTATCGGACTACCACTCGCAATGCAACGCGGTCTACTCCATATTCATTGGTATATGGAACAGAAGCAGTCTTGCCAATTGAAGTTCAATTGCCATCACTCAGAATAGCCATTTGTGATCAGTTATCAACAGATGAGCAATCCCAAAAGCGGTTGAATGAATTGGAACAGTTAGATGAGAAAAGATTGTGCACTTTGCACCACTTGGAAATCTATCAGAATCGAATAGCACGAGCTTTTAACAAAAAAGTTCGTCTTCGTTCATTCATTCAGGGAGAATTGGTATTGGTTCTCAGAACACCAATGATACCAGGAAAGAAGCCTCCCAAGCTTGAACCAAAATGGGAAGGACCTTATTCAGTACATAAGGTCTACTCCAACGGGGCGTATTCTCTGATTTCAATGGATGGAGAACACATCACGACTCCAACTAATGCCAGATTTCTGAAGAAGTATTTTGTATAAACACAAAATATTGTTCCCAGAACCAAGACTTACAATTGGTTCATACAACAAGGTCCGGTATGACCTTAAACTACACCAAGGTCCGGTATGACCTTAAACTACACCATGGTCCAGTATGACCTTAAACTACAACTTCGTCCAACATGACATTAAACTGTGTCACAAATTTTGTCCGAGATGACATTAAACTATAATACGTCCAGCATGACGATAAACTGTACGGTCCATGCATATGACCTTAAACTATTCGCACTTATGTCCCTGCAACATGACACTAAACTGTGCAGCACCAATAGTCCTAACTGCAAGACTTTAAACTGCATAGTCCCTGATTTTGTCCTACATGACAATAAACTGTATAGAAGTTCCTATATTTTGTCCGAGATGACATTAAACTATATTGTGTCCTAGCAACATGACATTAAACTGTGTGGCGCTTTCATCGTCCAACATGACGTTAAACTGTGTCAGTTCCCTTATCGTCCAACATGACGTTAAACTGTCACATTGGTTACTAATATGTCCTACATGACACTAAACTGTATATGTCCGAGATGACATTAAACTATATTTTGTTCTAGCAACATGACATTAAAACTGTGTGGCGCTTTCATCGTCCAGCATGACATTAAACTGTAAAAAATCCCCAGAACTGATATCCTCATATTGGTTCACCTTAGTCCTAGCTACATGACTTTAAACTGTACAGCACCAGTTCGTCCTTGCTATATGACGTTAAACTATACAGCAATGGTCCTGTATGACTTTAAACTGCATCATCCCTGGTCCATGAATATGACCATAAACTATTTGCAAATATGTCCAGCAAGACGTTAAACTGTATTGTCCCCATCGTCCTAACTACATGACGCTAAACTGTACAGAAAGTCCTTGATATGTCCTACATGACATTAAACTGTGCATCGTTAAGGTTGTTATTACCTCTTGTTTCTCACACCGAGTATGACTCACGTGAGCTTAGAGCGAACATCAACCATAACACTCCCTTTGGGCCACTAACCATGTGTAAGTCCCAACAACATTTTTTAGATCATTGTCCACAAGAACAACTTGATGTTGATTCATTCTTTAATTGAACTACACGGACTTTGATCCTTGCCCTCCAGGCTGGGTATGTAGGCAACCTCCCAAAGGTTCAAGCCCAAAAAACAATCTCTTCACATTGGTTCACCACCATCTCATATGATGATGATTTGTGAAACCACCCCTGGAATCAATATCTTTACATTGATTCACTTTCGTCCTTGTTATATGACGTTAAACTATACAACACTTTTGTCCGGTACGACAATAAACTACAATATTCTTTGATTTCCTCATTTGAGAAGGAACCATTATTAACATTGATTCTTTTTTCAATCATGGTTTTCATTTTTTCAAAAGACTACGTACATACATGGTAATGCCTAAACTTTTTTAGGTTAAAACCATCATTGCACTAAAGTCCCCTTTTCACCCTTCACATGTACGAACCAAATTTGTACAAAGGGTAGATCTAGAACTACGTGGACTTGATTCCCATCCTTATGGGATACGTAGGAACATTCGAGTGTCCCTCGAATCCAGTCCCAAGTCTTTTGGGCCTAACCCCAAATTTTACTTTCAGTCCCTTGGCTGAAAAGTCCTCATGAAAACACACACTGTGTATTCATTATTATGGTCCGAATTCTATGACCCTAAACTAAGATCACTCATACTTTCGTCCTGCACGACGTTAAACTGCATTTCAAGAACTACGTATGGCTTGATTCTCATTCTTATGAGATACGTAGTGAAGTCCAAGTTTCAATTCAGGACCCAGCCACAACATGATTATGGTTTTCATTGACCTATGTATCTCTATATACATTGGACAATACCCATCTTTATGTGTTATAATCCTAACCTTAAATATTTTCAGATCTTCATAACCCTTTTTCATGACTTCTAGTCACAAAAATGTCAAACTTCTGAGAATTCTTTTGCCTGACTATGCAGCACGTGCCCATAGGTGGCCTTGCATAAACAGTCCACATAACAGACTTGTCAGCCAAAAGATGCTATTTATTTGACCATGCAGCCAATGCCCATAGGTGGCCCTGCATATTTTAACCCCCTAACGGGTTTGTTAAATAATAGTAACTTCATTCTTGAGAAGAATGCCTCTTTTGTCCTTATTTGTCTTAAACGACAGTATGTAGGGATCCGCAAAAATATCCATCCTTAACGTATTTGTCCCATATCTTTTTTTCATGATCTGAAAGTATTCAAGTCTATGGTTTATTCTTCTTCCCTACGTTTGGGTCAGACCTTCGTAGGAGTGATATTCATCCAGTTCTTCGATACTCTTGTTTGAAAATATCTTCTCCATATTCAAGTACCTCTTTCCATACAACAAACTCTATGCTTTAGAAAATTTGAATCTCCATAAACTTTCACTGGATTTTAGCACTAGGAAAGTAAATTTCTGGGAGTTCTTTTGCCTGACTATGCAGCACGTGCCCATAGGTGGCCTTGCATAAACAGTCCACATAACAGACTTGTCAGCCAAAAGATGCTATTTTATTTGACTATGCAGCCAATGCCCATAGGTGGCCCTGCATATTTCAACCCCCTAACAGGTTTTGTTAAATAATAGTAACTTCATTCTTGGAAACTACTTCTTCTAATGCCTTTTAGCTCTTTTTTCATATCATTCCTCAGATTCAAATATTCTTAAGCCATAGTTTACATTTTTTCTCTCATACTTGAGTATGGTAAATATGTTTTCAGATAAATTGTCAAGGAATTGAATCCATTTTAATCCATTTTCGGTCAAAGCTATTTCGACCTTAAACATTAGCCCCTTTATGTCTGGCATGCATGACTGTTTCGCGCGGAATCCGAGGATGACCTCCTGGACGGGAGATTCAAATGTTCCGATCGGTTTCTAACGGGTTTGTTCGTAGAACCGGAAACATCCAATGATTCCACATCCGTTTGGACCTACTTTCCAAAGGCAGGCGCTCATTAGCTTATGGGCTAATGAGGCTTAGGAATTTGCATTGGTCGAGAGGATGGGAGGTCGGACTCATCACACCTTTTTGAGGGGAATTATTGTCTACTCCGGGACTCTCTTTATAGATTTAAGTTAAGTTCGTGAATCCTTATTACATTACCAAGTATAAAATGAGCTTTCCTTTAGTTTTAGCAATCAATGATTAAATATGCAAGAAATTTAGAGAATCTTTTATATGTATTCGAGGTTCTTCATCAATACAGAATCATCTATATTTGTTTAGAGATTCTTGGTCAATGGTATCCTTCAAAACATTTATATAAAAGTCTCTTGGTCATTATGATGACCAAGCTGGTTTTAAAGCCACTCAGTGGGGCACTTGAAGTTTATCGTCATTCAGAAGAACAGAGATTATTTCAAAGTTGGGATCGAACCCATAAATGGGCTACCTACGTATCCTTTGTTTTGGAAAAGGAATCAGAACCCACGTAGTTCGAGGAATGGGATATGATGTTTATGATTGATGGCTCAAAGATGAATGTCATAATTACTTTTACACTCTAAGCTCACGTGAGTCATGCTCGGTGTGAGAAACAAGAGGTATTGGTAAAATTTAGACAATTGTGCCATAAAAGAGGCAATCATAAGAATTTGTTTTGGGGATTATGTATAGATGACTGCCCAGATAGGCGAAGGTTTAGGATTCACTTTTAGGGAGAAAATCCAAGAACAGGGTCCACAAAGTTATATGTGCTTCATGGAGATTTGAATACTCTAATCTTGGGGCTTACTCCTAAGGAGGATGCCCAAGTTAGGAGGGGACTTATGATTGGGTTTTATTCCTGAAAAGGAAACCCAAATCAAAGATAATTTGTGACTGGTTAAGAGAAATTTTAAGAGACTTGGGGTTTACTCTTGAAAAGGAAGCCCAAGATTTATGACTAGGATTTATTCCTGAGAAGGAAGCCTAGGTTAGGGGACTTGGGGCTTACTCCTGAAAAGGAAGCCCAAGGTTATGACTGAGTCTTATTCCTGAAAAGGAGACCCAGGTTAGGGATTAAGGTTTGGGGCTTACTCCTGAGGAGGATGCCCAAGATTAAAGGACTTGATTGGGGCTTATTCTTGAGAAAGATGCCCAAGATTTATGACTAGGACATATTCCTGAGAAGGAAGCCTAGGTTAGGGGACTTGGGGCTTACTCCTGAAAAGGAAGCCCAAGGTTATGACTGAGTCTTATTCCTGAAAAGGAGACCCAGGTTAGGGATTAAGGTTTGGGGCCTACTCCTGAGGAGGATGCCCAAGATTAAAGGACTTGATTGGGGCTTATTCTTAAGAAAGATGCCCAAGTTAGGTTTTTATAACTGGGGATTTATTCCTAAAAAGGAGACCCAGGTTAGGATTCTCTCATCTTAAAGGATGAGGTTGAAATGAATGAACTCTCAATCTTTGGTGATATAAAGATGTTTAAATCACTAGGTTTTGAGAGATATTTCACAGAATTCCTTTCAGATAAGGATGTCAAATCAAGAAATCATGCCATAAATGGATTTGAAGAGTATCTTGAAGACTGAATCTTGAATAGGAAGGGTGAAATGGCTTAAGAGGGGTAAAAATGGGCAAGATGGGCACCCAAAAAGCTAGGGGCGCGCAAGTCTTGAAGGTCGCGCAAGTCCTGCGTCGGCGCGCAAGTGTTGGTCGCAGAAGTATACTTGCTCGACATGAGGGATACTTGCGCGATTTTCAACCAGAGTTGAAATACTTGAGCGACTCTTTATTAAACCCTTTATAATCCTCTTGAAGTTCTTCCAGAGAAGGGATGCACAAGTTATATTGAAGGAATTAAGTTGGCGCGCAAGTGTTTGATAAGTTTCAACACTTGGGCCTTCCTTCTTCTCTTTAGATCTTCCGTTCTAGGTAAGAGATTACCTTAGAAGTGTTCCGGAAGCTTTGAGAGGAGACTTGGGCGTCGGGAGCTTTGATCCGAGTTTCTGGAAAGAGATCCTCCCGAATGGGGGGCCCACATGGTCTATTTATAGGCAAAAGAAGACCCCGGGCGGTTACTGGGCGGTTACCAGATATGTCGCGCAAGTCCCTTGCACGACCATGAGGAGTCGCGCAAGTGTTGAGGCGGCGCGCAAGTGTACTTGCGCGACCAAGAGGGAACTTGCGCGACCTATGGGCAATGTTCTCCTTTTTCATCCCTTTGTCGATTTTTGATGTTTCTTCAAAGGATTAATCACTTTGAGCTCAGATATTCCCTTTTCCGAACTTTAGATTCCGTGACGAAAGGAGTGTCAACAAAAGTCCCCCCTCAGAGTTGGATCCGGAGAGAAAATGAGGATTTGACTCTGAGGAAATCGAATCCCTCCAAAGGAAAAGGGAGTGCGCACAAGTCTTTCAAGGCGCAGAGGGCAGCGCGCAAGTGTGCTGGAACTCGACTTTTATTCAGAGTTCCTTTGCCTTTTGTGGGCAGTTTAAAGTCATGCATGCCGGACATAAAGGGGCTAATGTTTAAGGTCGAAATAGCTTTGACCGAAAATGGATTAAAATGGATTCAATTCCTTGACAATTTATCTGAAAACATATTTACCATACTCAAGTATGAGAGAAAAAATGTAAACTATGGCTTAAGAATATTTGAATCTGAGGAATGATATGAAAAAAGAGCTAAAAGGCATTAGAAGAAGTAGTTTCCAAGAATGAAGTTACTATTATTTAACAAAACCCGTTAGGGGGTTGAAATATGCAGGGCCACCTATGGGCATTGGCTGCATAGTCAAATAAAATAGCATCTTTTGGCTGACAAGTCTGTTATGTGGACTGTTTATGCAAGGCCACCTATGGGCACGTGCTGCATAGTCAGGCAAAAGAACTCCCAGAAATTTACTTTCCTAGTGCTAAAAGCCAGTGAAAGTTTATGGAGATTCAAATTTTCTAAAGCATAGAGTTTGTTGTATGGAAAGAGGTACTTGAATATGGAGAAGATATTTTCAAACAAGAGTATCGAAGAACTGGATGAATATCACTCCTACGAAGGTATGACCCAAACGTAGGGAAGAAGAATAAACCATAGACTTGAATACTTTCAGATCATGAAAAAAAGATATCGGACAAATACGTTAAGGATGGCTATTTTTGCGGATCCCTACATACTGTCGTTTAAGACAAATAAGGACAAAAGAGGAATTCTTCTCAAGAATGAAGTTACTATTATTTAACAAACCCGTTAGGGGGTTAAAATATGCAGGGCCACCTATGGGCATTGGCTGCATGGTCAAATAAATAGCATCTTTTGGCTGACAAGTCTGTTATGTGGACTGTTTATGCAAGGCCACCTATGGGCACGTGCTGCATAGTCAGGCAAAAGAATTCTCAGAAGTTTGACATTTTTGTGACTAGAAGTCATGAAAAAGGGTTATGAAGATCTGAAAATATTTAAGGTTAGGATTATAACACATAAAGATGGGTATTGTCCAATGTATATAGAGATACATAGGTCAATGAAAACCATAATCATGTTGTGGCTGGGTCCTGAATTGAAACTTGGACTTCACTACGTATCTCATAAGAATGAGAATCAAGCCATACGTAGTTCTTGAAATGCAGTTTAACGTCGTGCAGGACGAAAGTATGAGTGATCTTAGTTTAGGGTCATAGAATTCGGACCATAATAATGAATACACAGTGTGTGTTTTCATGAGGACTTTTCAGCCAAGGGACTGAAAGTAAAATTTGGGGTTAGGCCCAAAAGACTTGGGACTGGATTCGAGGGACACTCGAATGTTCCTACGTATCCCATAAGGATGGGAATCAAGTCCACGTAGTTCTAGATCTACCCTTTGTACAAATTTGGTTCGTACATGTGAAGGGTGAAAAGGGGACTTTAGTGCAATGATGGTTTTAACCTAAAAAAGTTTAGGCATTACCATGTATGTACGTAGTCTTTTGAAAAAATGAAAACCATGATTGAAAAAAGAATCAATGTTAATAATGGTTCCTTCTCAAATGAAGAAATCAAAGAATATTGTAGTTTATTGTCGTACCGGACAAAAGTGTTGTATAGTTTAACGTCATATAACAAGGACGAAAGTGAATCAATGTAAAGATATTGATTCCAGGGGTGGTTTCACAAATCATCATCATATGAGATGGTGGTGAACCAATGTGAAGAGATTGTTTTTGGGTTTGAACCTTGGGAGGTTGCCTACATACCCAGCCTGGAGGGCAAGGATCAAAGTCCGTGTAGTTCAATTAAAGAATGAATCAATGATCAAGTTGTTCTTGTGGACAATGATCTAATAAAAAATATTGTTGGGACTTACACATGGTTAGTGGCCCAAAGGGAGTGTTATGGTTGATGTTCGCTCTAAGATCACGTGAGTCATACTCGGTGTGAGAAACAAGAGGTAATAACAACCTTAACGATGCACAGTTTAATGTCATGTAGGACATATCAAGGACTTTCTGTACAGTTTAGCGTCATGTAGTTAGGACGATGGGGACAATACAGTTTAACGTCATATTGGACGAAAGGGGGATTGTGCAGTTTTAATGTCATGCTGGACTTTTAATGATTATATAGTTTAACGTCTTTTCGGACGTGAGGGACTTTTATACAGTTTAGCGTCATGTAGTTAGGACGTCACAGTTTAACGTCTTGCTGGACATATTTGCAAATAGTTTATGGTCATATTCATGGACCAGGGATGATGCAGTTTAAAGTCATACGGGACCATTGCTGTATAGTTTAACGTCATATAGCAAGGACGAACTGGTGCTGTACAGTTTAAAGTCATGTAGCTAGGACTAAGGTGAACCAATATGAGGATATCAGTTCTGGGGATTTTTTACAGTTTAATGTCATGCTGGACGATGAAAGCGCCACACAGTTTTAATGTCATGTTGCTAGGACAAAATATAGTTTAATGTCATCTCGGACATATACAGTTTAGTGTCATGTAGGACATATTAGTAACCAATGTGACAGTTTAACGTCATGTTGGACGATAAGGGAACTGACACAGTTTAACGTCATGTTGGACGATGAAAGCGCCACACAGTTTAATGTCATGTTGCTAGGACACAATATAGTTTAATGTCATCTCGGACAAAATATAGGAACTTCTATACAGTTTATTGTCATGTAGGACAAAATCAGGGACTATGCAGTTTAAAGTCTTGTAGTTAGGACTATTGGTGCTGCACAGTTTAGTGTCATGTTGCAGGGACATAAGTGCGAATAGTTTAAGGTCATATGCATGGACCGTACAGTTTATCGTCATGCTGGACGTATTATAGTTTAATGTCATCTCAGACAAAATATGTGACACAGTTTAATGTCATGTTGGACGAAGTTGTAGTTTAAGGTCATACTGGACCATGGTGTAGTTTAAGGTCATACCGGACCTTGGTGTAGTTTAAGGTCATACCGGACCTTGTTGTATGAACCAATTGTAAGTCTTGGTTCTGGGAACAATATTTTGTGTTTATACAAAATACTTCTTCAGAAATCTGGCATTAGTTGGAGTCGTGATGTGTTCTCCATCCATTGAAATCAGAGAATACGCCCCGTTGGAGTAGACCTTATGTACTGAATAAGGTCCTTCCCATTTTGGTTCAAGCTTGGGAGGCTTCTTTCCTGGTATCATTGGTGTTCTGAGAACCAATACCAATTCTCCCTGAATGAATGAACGAAGACGAACTTTTTTGTTAAAAGCTCGTGCTATTCGATTCTGATAGATTTCCAAGTGGTGCAAAGTGCACAATCTTTTCTCATCTAACTGTTCCAATTCATTCAACCGCTTTTGGGATTGCTCATCTGTTGATAACTGATCACAAATGGCTATTCTGAGTGAGGGCAATTGAACTTCAATTGGCAAGACTGCTTCTGTTCCATATACCAATGAATATGGAGTAGACCGCGTTGCATTGCGAGTGGTAGTCCGATAAGCCCATAAAGCATGATAGAGTTTATCAGGCCATGAACTCTTATCTTTATCCACCATCTTTTGCAGTATATTTGAAAGAGTCTTGTTGAAGGCCTCTATCTGGCCATTAGCCGCTGCATGATATCGAGATGAATGGTTGGAATTAATGTTGTATTCTTGATACAATCTCTTTACCTCAGAAGAACAGAAGTTGGTGCCGTTGTCTGTCAATATGGTATGAGGGACACCAAATCTAGTAATGATGTTAGACTTGATGAAGCTAACAATGCATTTAGAACTGACTTCTTTGAGAGGTACTGCCTCTGCCCATTTGGAAAAGAAATCAGTAGCAGTAAGAATGTACTTAAACTGCTTGGCCGTAGCTGAAGGGTAAGGTCCTACCACATCCATTCCCCATGTGGAAAATGGCCATGAGTATTTAGCTGTATGAAGCAACTCTGGAGGTTGATGAATGAAGTTGGCATATACTTGGCATGAATGACACTTCTTTGTGAAATTAACACAATCTTGTATCATTGAAGGCCAAAAGTATCCAAGCCTTCGAATTTGATCAGACAGTCTATGTCCAGACTGGTGGGCACCACAGACTCCTGCATGCACTTCTTTTATGACAGCCATTGTCTCTTCACCATCAATACATCTGAAGAGAACTCCATCAAAACCACGTTTGTAGAGAATTTTCTCGAGGTGGTTTGGACCATCATAAAGAGTAAAATTGACCACACGTCGCCGGATTTTTTCTCTCTCGGCTCTATCAGGTGGAAGTGTTCCATTTTGAAGGTATTCCCTGATAGGTGACATCCATCCTGTAGTATGACCATATGGTTCAGGAATGGGACTAATTTCATTAATTTCCTCTGTTCTGACTTGAACATAAGGTGAAATTGCACGACGGTGGGCAATACCGATGGTTGTCTCGTCCCGATTTGGATCTGCTAAAGCTCTGGCTATATTAGCCAGTGCATCAGCTTGAGCATTTTGTGATCTTGGGACATAAGAAAATGTCGGTTCTGAAGGGAATTCCGACATTAACTCTCTGACGTAATCATACAAAGGGATTAATTCTTCTTTTCTGATGGCATAATCCCCATTGACTTGTTTGATTACCAGGTCTGAATCACCTTTCACCTTTAAGTGATTCACTTGTGCTTGAAGTGCTAACTCCAAGCCTGCAATGAGAGCTTGGTATTGAGCTTCATTATTGGTACCACCTTCCCACAACAAAAAGGAATAAGGTAACACTGCCTTATCTGGAGAAATGAGCACAATTCCTAAACCAACTTTGTTGAATTTAGGATTTTCCATTTTCTTCCCTGTTGGACTTCTAGAAGCACCATCAAAATACATTTCCCATGTTTGAGGATTCTCTTGAATAGAAAAAACTTCCTCATCAGGGAGTTCGATATCTGAATATGTGTCTTCCACTGAAGGGTGTTCAGCCAGGAAATCAGCCAGAGCTTGGCCCTTAATTGCCTTTTGAGACACATACTGAATGTCGAACTGCTGTAGAATAACCGCCCACCTTGCCAGACGTCCTGTAAGCATTGGACGACTAAGGATGAATTTGATTGGATTATTACGAGATACCAATTGGACCTCGTGATGTTGCAGGTAGTGTCTCAGTTTCTGAACTGCAAAGATTAATGCTAGGCAGCACTTTTCAATACTCGAATACCGGGTTTCTGCTTCAAGCATAGTTCTACTGAGATAGTAGAGACTATTTTCATTCCCAGCATCATTCTTTTGAGCGAGAAAGGCACCCAATGATCGCTCTAAAGCTGTCACATAGAGGATAAGAGGTCTACCCTCAACAGGTGGCATGAGTACTGGTGGACTTAAGAGGTATTTTTTGAGAACATCAAATGCTTCTTGACATTCTTCAGTCCAGTGGTAAGTGACTCCTTTCTTCAATAATTTGGTAAAAGGTAAACTTTTGCCTGCCAAATTGGCGATGAAACGCCGAATATAGGCTAAGTGTCCTTGAAGTCCTCTTAATTCTTTCAAATTCTGAGGAGGTGACATACCAAGGATTGATTTGGTCTTCTCAGGATCGACTTCAATACCACGATGGCGTACAACAAAGCCGAGGAATTTTCCTGAGGTTACCCCAAAAGCACATTTTAAGGGGTTCATCTTCAAATTATGTTGTCGAAGCTTGTGGAATATGATTTCCAAATCAGCCAAGTGATCAAAACGTTGTTTGGATTTAACCACCAAATCATCTACATAGCATTCAACAAATTTCCCTAGAAAAGGTTTGAAGATACGATGCATGGCGCGTTGATATGTTGCACCTGCATTCTTTAAACCAAAGGGCATCACCCGGTAACAAAACACACCTTGAGGAGCTCTGAAGGCTGTATATTCCTCATCTTCTGGGGCCATTTGGATCTGATTATATCCAGAATATCCATCCATGAAAGAAAGTACTTCATAGCCAGCCGTCGCATCAATTAAGAGTTCTGTAATGAGAACTAGAAAATCATCTTTGGGACAATACCGATTAAGATCTCTGAAATCGATGCAAACCCTAATTTGTCCGTTCTTTTTCTTTACTGGGACAATATTAGCCAACCACTTGGGATATTGAACTTCTCTGACGAAGTTAGCTTTGATAAGCTTATCCACTTCAGCCTCGATTTTGGAAGCATAGGTTGGGTGTGTTCTTCTCGCGGCTTGCTTGAATCCTCGATGTTCTTTTGGCAAACCCAAATGATGGGTGGCAACATCAGGATCAAGGCCAGGCATCTCTGTATAATTCCAAGCAAAAATATCTTTATTTTGCTTTAGAAAAGAAATATACATCTCTTGTTCTTCAAGGGTCATGGCCGCACTAATTAAAGTGGGGCGTGGATCTTTCTCTGTACCCAGATTTACTTCTCTGAGTTCATCCACAGTGGTAGAGATACCCTCTTCAAATGCTGGAGGAGCATATCTAAGATCTTCCTCTTCCTCTTCATCATGTGTTATTTCTTCCGTTTCTACTTGCAAAGTAGATGAAAAAACAAAATTCTCATGATCATAAGAGATGTCAAAATTTTCACATCTTGAAGAAGAAGCTTCCATTTCCGACCCTATTGATGAAAAAGGGTCTTCTTTGGGAAATAAAGAGGAGATGATGGATTGAGAATCGACATCAACATTCACCTCTGGTGTTGCTATAACTTCTTCTGGCCTGATTAGCGAAGTATAGACTTGTTGGATTTCAGCAGACGAAATGAAAACGTCACCACTTATGCTTTCATCACTGCTTGGTAAGTTACCAATTTCTCCCATGTTGTCTGGCTCGA
The DNA here is from genome assembly GCA_963277665.1 of Viscum album. Classification (NCBI taxonomy): domain Eukaryota; kingdom Viridiplantae; phylum Streptophyta; class Magnoliopsida; order Santalales; family Viscaceae; genus Viscum; species Viscum album. The sequence continues at coordinate 25,196 of CAUJRU010002589.1, forward strand.
TTGCCGTAATTGACATTATGGATCTTTCCATAAGAGTATTTTGATTTGGGCCTATTTTGTCAATTTGACTGATAGGTAACACATAATCTGTACTCACATGTGAAAATGGATTTATTGGAATTTTTTCCAAACCATATGGAGCATTAACTTTGGTAATTTCCTTCATTGTAGATTTTTCTCTTCCCTTCATGTGATAAAATTCCGCCTCAATGTATTGAGACTCACATGTTTTGAACGGGGCCTTATCACCATATAATGTTCCAACTTGACCATCGAAACAGTATTTGAGACATTGATGGTATGATGACGGAATAGCTGCATGCTGATGTAACCAGGGTCTTCCAAGCAAGATATTGAAAGCTGAGTCTTGATCAACAATCATGAAATCTGAATTGGAAACAAGATCTCCAAACTGAGTTCTGAGCGTAACTTCTCCCAGTGGTTCTTGTTCATTTTTATCATATCCTTGAAATATCATGGTAGAAGGAGATAAATCAGATTCCGTGAGGCCCAATCGATGAAGTGTGCGAATGGGCATGAGGTTGACTCCTGAACCATTGTCAATAAAAGCTCTTCGAACATCTATACCATTGACTTTGCCAGATAGGTACAAAGGTTTTATGTGCCCATGCACAACATCATCTTCATCTTTATCAGTAAAAGATATCACTGCATGACATTCTGCAGGATTATTCTCTATGTGATAAATTTCAGCTGCAGCAATTTCAGCTTCAAACTCCTGAGGACTTGACAAAGCTTCGATGAGTGCTTCCCGAAGATCTTTTGATAGATTCAAAGCATCCAAAATTGATAATTTGGCTGGTACTTGGGCCAAGTGTTTCAATATATCATACTTTTGATCTAGAGGCCTGCGTTTCCCAATAGGAATATGCGGTTTAGCAGGTATCTTAGAAGCAGATGCTTTGGAAGCTGATGCCTCTTGTATTGAAGTTGGCAACATCTTTGGTTTTGGAAAATTAGACTGATTAGATCTGTAACACCCCAAGATTTTATAGTGTGTTATTTATTCAAAATAATTCAATAACTTTCATTACACGAAACACCGATTTCAATTACACCATGACTTACCAAACAAGACATTCAAAAGAGGTTATGAATAGTATTAGATAAATTTTAAAGTTTATGTAATCCTTATAATTTTAGAATCCATATTATGAGTTTCTTAAATATAATGCAAGCACAAATTCATTTTCAGTATTGCACTTTTATCAAATTTTAATAGTGAACCATTTTTAAATACAATATTTTAATCTTTTTGACTAAATTGGGACATCAAAAATTTAAAATGAAACATCCCAAGCTTCCACGGTACGTTTTCTTTGAATAATACAGTAGCGTGTGTTGTACGCAACCTTGAGTTTTAACACACACCACAACCAATCAAACTAGCCGTTATGAATAGTAATACCTAATTTTTGAAATTATATATATTTTATATTTCAAAATGGACTTCATTTTTGGATTCGTAATATCGAATTTATCCTAAGGTGAAATTTTGGTACTTTTCGGATAACTTTCATATTTTGATGAATAGTGAAAATTACTAAATTTTAATTAAAAACAACTTTTTTAATCAAAATAATTAATTGTGATAAATTATGAATTTGAGTGGTTTTAAAGTATATTTAGAATATATTTTTACCATTTAATATAATGTTGGTCATTGGACATAATTTTACAATTAAACGGAACATAAACAAGTGTCAATCTTTTGATAGTTATTATCTCTTAAAAACACGCTTTTTGTTTTGACAGCGGGAATTAATTTTAAATTAATTTCTGCCACTTCTGTGTTTTGAATTTAGAAAAATGGATTCCATATTTGGAATCAGGATGTTCAAATTGTGTAAATAGGTAACTTTTATTTTTAGACATTTTGAATAATTACTGCGGTAAATATTTTATTTACCATGGTTAAGGGTAAATCCGGTAAATAAGGGTTAAAAAATAATATTATAATAATAATAAATTACCCTAAAACATGTCTTAACCCTATTGGTTGATACATGGTCGACCATGGGCATCTTTGTGTCAATTTTGGGACCCCATGGATCCACTTGTAAGTGATAATGACACTTTATTTTAATTAAGTTAAAATGAATACAAAAATGACACAAGCATATATCTTTTAAAAAAACAATTGTTACATAGGGTTATATATGTTTGATTTTAGATTATAATTATTCATTAGAAATATAAAAAGATTTCCTATATAATGATATTTTATTTATAATATTTAGACATTAAATAATTTATTTTATTTATGACACAATGATGATGCAGTAATTACTATAATAGTGGAAAATTAAAATAATTGATATTATAAATACCCAAATAAATATAATATGAAACTTTTAATGAATTAAACTAATTTTCTAGGATACTATGATATATTAGGATTGATTTAATTGACTTTTTTCGAAGTAATCAATCTGTTATGAGTTTCACAAAAATCAACTATTGAATAGTGTCAAAATTGACATAAAAGAGTTCTTAAAAAAAATATTATATTATTAATTGATATTAAATTCCTAAAAATCTAAGGTTCGGCCAAGAGACTTATATTATGATAGGTTAATCATTAATGGACCACTTGGGGGTCGCTTGGATGTATATAGTATGTTTATTAACCATATTATATAAAAATACAAAGAGACATTGTAAAAGTGAAACTAATTAACTTAGAGTTAATACTTAAAGATAAGGTTAATATAAGTACCCAAACCTGTCTAAATTCTATTGGATGAGTTGTTTTCGACCTATCCCCACCTTAACCTTTGAATAGTCAACTTTGGAGCCATTAGAAACCGAATATGAATTTATTATAAATTAATATTTCTAGCTTTTCCAAAGGTGCCCCTCACCCCTCTTATAAAAGGGAACTCCTACTTCTCATTTCTTCACACCTCTCAAGCCACTTGGCTCGTCCAAACTCTGCCCAACTAATCTCCCCACATCCCTCTCCTCCTCCTTGAAGCTTCCCCTTAGGCAGAAAGCATTTCAAGAAGTCCTTTGGTTCCAACCAAAGTGAGTTACCTAAATTAAAGGTAACAATTTCTCTTAAAGTATTTTCATTTATTTTGCTTCTCCAACCCCCAAAATCTTTTTATTTCCTTTCTTTTGTAACAACACCAGTATCCTAAATATACTAGGATGTTGTTATAAGAAGGATTCAAACTACACATACACACAACTCCATCTAATGGATGATGAACATAATGTTTCTGTGGATGGAAAACTAACGCCTCACGAAATGATGATTGTTCAAATACATCTTACCACCTCTCATGGTGGCCATTATGATGGAAATGTAATTAAATATGATATTAATGATATATATTTTATATATAAGCTTCTGTAATTCCATTTTATTTCATTCCATTATTCGTTTCATGTTGTATATACATACGATAATTTCATTTGAGGAAGTGCGGACTACCGCCCCCTTAAAATGATATGACTCGTTCATACCACACATGGAACGTATAAAGGATGGTGTTAATGAACTTAAGTAACATATATAAAATATTATATTATACTGGAATAGTAATATACCTATGTATCATTTGGATTTGATTCTTTTAAAATGAAAATCAAATGGAAGTAGCGTTCGTGCGTACGTACGGACTACCGTCTCCACGAACGCGATAAGATTCATTCTCCATCATATCCATTCAAGTATTATTCTCATTTTAGGGTTAAAAATAATGTTAATGTCATTCTGATTATGAATAAGATATAATCTATCCATTACAAACATGTCTTACGTAACCAAACATTTAAGAAGAACGAATCGATTATCACCCGAAACGACGATAATACTAAGATATTATTAATAAAGAAATGTTAAAAGATCATATATGATATCATATTAATGTATATGATTCTTGTATAATTTAATAACAATTATTTCACCATTATACAGGAGGTTAACCTACCCCAACAAAGGAAAAGTACAAGGTAAGGGTTATTTCACAATCTCTTCATTATCCGAGGTTGTATTATACATAATAATCTACTGGGATCTCTTTATCATCCACATCCATGTTTCTTCGAAATGTATTTCAAAACATTTGTACTATTTACAAGAATATGGGTTAAAGTCATTTATACCCTTGTTTGACTTTTTATAAGAGGTTTATAAAGGAATCTTTCCGTCGTTTTCAAAACAAGGTCCTTTTTAACCTTTTCGATAGAATTGAGGTAAGAATGTTTTTTTTAACTTATACGGCGGGTGCGGTTATTTTCCGCCGTTATAAAATCATCAAAGATTTCCTTACAAGCTTATAAGAATATTTTCAAAGAAAATGTTTTATTTTATATGGATCTTAAATGGTTTCAAAATGAAAAGAGATATTTCTTTAAAAAGAATTTTGATTTCATCTATGTCAACATCCTTTGATGGATTTTAAGATTATTTGAAGTTGATTTATTATTATACAAAACTTCTATATTGTATTGAAGGTTTTGTGATATGTTTGACTATGGATGTGCTATTTTTATACCATTCATAGTTTATGGTGAAATTATTGACATTTCGTATGCTAGTTTTAATACGAATGTTTATGTTATGTTTAAACCTTTTCATATGGGAATGCATTGGACTTAATAAGTGACGGGTGGAGCCCGCTATAGCTCCTCGATGCATCGGTAGGTCTCATGAGACAAACTAGTGTCTTGACACAAGGCCTTGACAAAATCTTATTTGTAGTCTTGGCACGAGGCCTTGGCTATGTGGTTATGATAGTCTGGCATTATGCATTCCAACATTATGAAAGTGGTTATTGATTTTTGCATGTGATTATTCGATTAGTAGAATATCAATGTGAATAAGTAACTGGCATTATTTCATTTTACTTTTGCCATACTATGTTGAAGTTCAAGTTTAAAAGGCTTTTGTTTTAGTTATACATTGCCTTAAATGTTTATTCTTATTTATGAATGTTTCCGCTATATTGTTATCCTTACTGGGCATTTGAGCTCACCCCTTTTCTATGTTTTATTTTTCCCAGGTAGTGAAGAAGTAAATTATGATTGACTTGCAGGGATATTATGAGGGGTTTATAGTGTGGACGTTGGAAACATTATGTTGTTGTAGTAGTTTTTCACTTTATGATGTAATGTAAAACTTATGAATATATCTAGTGTTTCCAAGGCTACTAAACCAATCGGTCTTTCGGGATTTGATCTTTCTTGTGATCATGCCAATGTTATGTAATTAATGCACCGACTCTGGGCAGCTGGGGTCGGGGCGTTACAGTTGGTATCAGAGGAAGTTTAGTACAAACCTTGGAAGCTAGATTTAGATAAACTCTGATTAGAGCACGTAGTCCTAAGATGAACTTTGAGGATTAGTATAGAAGAACTTCCTAGAATTATGGTATTGTAGAGATTTTGTGAGTTTTCTGAGCAATACATCCCTGTCTGGATACGAGCAGGTAGAGGCGGCTCTGGCACAGATGTACCTAGGGGTAAAACCCGAAAACACCGCTTTGAGCTAGACTCGAACGGGAACTGGTGCACGACAACGGGCCTTGCTGCACTCTTGGTTACGACACTCCCGGGGGATATGCTTAGGATAACTCTCATTTTCTTTACAAATCATTATGAAGGGTTTATGAGTATATACTTCCTCAAAGAAAACATTTTTATGATTATGGATTATATCCATAAATAGTTCAATTTATGTTAAGTGTTTTATAAGTATGGGATTATGTATTTTGATTCATAAACTGATCTAGTTTATGCCATTGTTTAGAAATGGCGCCCAGTAGAAGGAATGAGAACTCCGGAAATGCACATGATCCAAAGAGAAGGAAGGATCATATCTTTCATGGTCTTAAGCTAGAATTTATAAGATAAATAGTCTCCCATGTATTATCATCATATGAAGAAATAATATCATGTATTGATAAGATAAGTAAAGAGTTTACTGAGTCCTATGGCTTTGAAGGGAAGCAAGAGAAGAAAAGGATAGAAGAGAAAAAGATGGATAAAGGGAAGAGGGAAAAGAAGAATTTTCCCATATGTGGTAACTGTGGAAAGAAACACCCTGGAACTTGCCTGAAAGGAATGAGAGTTTGTTATAAGTGTGGAGGAAAAGGGCACAAAGTACGTGACTGCAAGGGTAAGAAAATGGTTTCAAATGTACAATGCTTCATTTGCAAGGAGTTTGGACACTACGCGAACCTATGTCCCAGTCATCAGACTATGCCGCAAATGATGTTATTGGATAATAATCATGTTATGATACTACCACAGATGAAGAGGGATGATTAGAGTTCTTATGTTGATTATGTCAATTGAGTGTTGTATCAACAATGTACTTGTTATAATAATTATGGAGTATATAAGGATTGTACTGCAGTACTATTTCATTAAGGACTTGAGATTGTGTGGAACAAAGAAAAGTGACTCAATAGAAGGTTAAATTTTTGGAAAATATATGGTTGAGAGAATGATAAATCATAATATAGTTCTGATACTGAGGTAGTGATTTTGGAATAATATGTGATTATTTTGGATAAATTATATTGGATATTATTGACTACCTTGAAGCTGATTAATGATTTGTATATTCCATCATTGTTGGGGTTTAAAACATTTTTGGATTGATGAAGTATATCCAGCATTCTATATGGAATAAGGGAGCATGAATGTAATCAATAAAGATTATGGTAATTCAGGATGTTTCAGTGTATTAAAAGAATACATGATGAAGGTATTGATATGCTATTACGGGGTAAAAAGGATCTATATTATGTTTACCTTCCTTATAAAAGTTGGACTGTGAGTTTGGATAGAATTATTTTGGATAGTTCTTGTTTGGATTATTTTGGATTGCCATAAAAGGACAACCCGGAGGTCGGGCGGCAACCCGTCGCGTCCGGCAAGGCTGCGAGACTTGAACCCGCAACCGAAGGGCGACAAGGGTGTATCACCTACCACTGGCCCACGAGATGTCCTGGATTAAATAATGTAGTTTTTTTTAAAAGATCTGGTAGATGAATTATAAATTCGTTTATTTTGGAACCCTCTATGAATAGTATAAATAGAATTTTTTTACGAGTGAATGATGAGTTTTGGTAGAAATTTATTAATGGATAAAACTCTAATTATAAACTAAGTATATCTCCTTATGATCTTAGCCAATCTCATAAATAAATTCCTCATCATTAATAAAAGGAACTTAGAACAAAAATGTTGTCCTAGATGGTACCTTAAATCATCACTAATTTATGGCTTTGGGATTGTTGGCCTTTTCATAGCCATGTTCTCTACCACTCTCCATCAGATAATTTATGGCTAGATTTTTCTTCCATATCCATATTTTCTTACATGGAACCCTAGTATGTGTTATTTTCGGTAATCTTCATACTTTCCACTCTTTATTTTAAATAGAGGCCTCATTAATTCATTTTTCGATGTGGGATTTCAACTAAGATATTTTGAAACGTCAAAAATGTGTTATCCTAATACCCTATGTTTTGTTGAACCGATGGTATTTCAAATCATCATAGATTGATGAATTTAAGGACCTCAATTATACACTTGTTTGTGATTGATGAACTCAATCACTACCTATAAATATTTACGTTTTTCCTCCAATTATATGTCTCTAATTGCCACCAATGTTCTCCTAATCGAGATCATAATTTGGTGGTGACCCTTTCATTTCTCTTTTAAGACTAAATTTTAGTAACCCAATTTCCGATGTGGGTTTTCCCACAAAGATATTTTCTATTTTCAACCTTTTATTTTCGAAGAACAATTTCAAATTGCGAGGACGCAATTTATTGAAGGAGGGGAGAATGTAACACCCCAAGATTTTATAGTGTGTTATTTATTCAAAATAATTCAATAACTTTCATTACACGAAACACCGATTTCAATTACACCATGACTTACCAAACAAGACATTCAAAAGAGGTTATGAATAGTATTAGATAAATTTTAAAGTTTATGTAATCCTTATAATTTTAGAATCCATATTATGAGTTTCTTAAATATAATGCAAGCACAAATTCATTTTCAGTATTGCACTTTTATCAACTTTTAATAGTGAACCATTTTTAAATACAATATTTTAATCTTTTTGACTAAATTGGGACATCAAAAATTTAAAATGAAACATCCCAAGCTTCCACGGTATGTTTTCTTTGAATAATACAGTAGCGTGTGCTGTACGCAACCTTGAGTTTTAACACACACCACAACCAATCAAACTAGCCGTTATGAATAGTAATACCTAATTTTTGAAATTATATATATTTTATATTTCAAAATGGACTTCATTTTTGGATTCGTAATATCGAATTTATCCTAAGGTGAAATTTTGGTACTTTTCGGATAACTTTCATATTTTGATGAATAGTGAAAATTACTAAATTTTAATTAAAAACAACTTTTTTAATCAAAATAATTAATAGTGATAAATTATGAATTTGAGTGGTTTTAAAGTATATTTAGAATATATTTTTACCATTTAATATAATGTTGGTCATTGGACATAATTTTACAATTAAACGGAACATAAACAAGTGTCAATCTTTTGATAGTTATTATCTCTTAAAAACACGCTTTTTGTTTTGACAGCGGGAATTAATTTTAAATTAATTTCTGCCACTTCTGTGTTTTGAATTTAGAAAAATGGATTCCATATTTGGAATCAGGATGTTCAAATTGTGTAAATAGGTAACTTTTATTTTTAGACATTTTGAATAATTACTGCGGTAAATATTTTATTTACCATGGTTAAGGGTAAATCCGGTAAATAAGGGTTAAAAAATAATATTATAATAATAATAAATTACCCTAAAACGTGTCTTAACCCTATTGGTTGATACATGGTCGACCATGGGCATCTTTGTGTCAATTTTGGGACCCCATGGATCCACTTGTAAGTGATAATGACACTTTATTTTAATTAAGTTAAAATGAATACAAAAATGACACAAGCATATATCTTTTAAAAAAACAATTGTTACATAGGGTTATATATGTTTGATTTTAGATTATAATTATTCATTAGAAAGATAAAAAGATTTCCTATATAATGATATTTTATTTATAATATTTAGACATTAAATAATTTATTTTATTTATGACACAATGATGATGCAGTAATTACTATAATAGTGGAAAATTAAAATAATTGATATTATAAATACCCAAATAAATATAATATGAAACTTTTAATGAATTAAACTAATTTTCTAGGATACTATGATATATTAGGATTGATTTAATTGACTTTTTTCGAAGTAATCAATCTGTTATGAGTTTCACAAAAATCAACTATTGAATAGTGTCAAAATTGACATAAAAGAGTTCTTAAAAAAAATATTATATTATTAATTGATATTAAATTCCTAAAAATCTAAGGTTCGGCCAAGAGACTTATATTATGATAGGTTAATCATTAATGGACCACTTGGGGGTCGCTTGGATGTATATAGTAAGTTTATTAACCATATTATATAAAAATACAAAGAGACATTGTAAAAGTGAAACTAATTAACTTAGAGTTAATACTTAAAGATAAGGTTAATATAAGTACCCAAACCTGTCTAAATTCTATTGGATGAGTTGTTTTCGACCTATCCCCACCTTAACCTTTGAATAGTCAACTTTGGAGCCATTAGAAACCGAATATGAATTTATTATAAATTAATATTTCTAGCTTTTCCAAAGGTGCCCCTCACCCCTCTTATAAAAGGGCACTCCTACTTCTCATTTCTTCACACCTCTCAAGCCACTTGGCTCGTCCAAACTCTGCCCAACTAAGCTCCCCACATCCCTCTCCTCCTCCTTGAAGCTTCCCCTTAGGCAGAAAGCATTTCAAGAAGTCCTTTGGTTCCAACCAAAGTGAGTTACCTAAATTAAAGGTAACAATTTCTCTTAAAGTATTTTCATTTATTTTGCTTCTCCAACCCCCAAAATCTTTTTATTTCCTTTCTTTTGTAACAACACCAGTATCCTAAATATACTAGGATGTTGTTATAAGAAGGATTCAAACTACACATACACACAACTCCATCTAATGGATGATGAACATAATGTTTCTGTGGATGGAAAACTAACGCCTCACGAAATGATGATTGTTCAAATACATCTTACCACCTCTCATGGTGGCCATTATGATGGAACTGTAATTAAATATGATATTAATGATATATATTTTATATATAAGCTTCTGTAATTCCATTTTATTTCATTCCATTATTCGTTTCATGTTGTATATACATACGATAATTTCATTTGAGGAAGTGCGGACTACCGCCCCCTTAAAATGATATGACTCGTTCATACCACACATGGAACGTATAAAGGATGGTGTTAATGAACTTAAGTAACATATATAAAATATTATATTATACTGGAATAGTAATATACCTATGTATCATTTGGATTTGATTCTTTTAAAATGAAAATCAAATGGAAGTAGCGTTCGTGCGTACGTACGGACTACCGTCTCCACGAACGCGATAAGATTCATTCTCCATCATATCCATTCAAGTATTATTCTCATTTTAGGGTTAAAAATAATGTTAATGTCATTCTGATTATGAATAAGATATAATCTATCCATTACAAACATGTCTTACGTAACCAAACATTTAAGAAGAACGAATCGATTATCACCCGAAACGACGATAATACTAAGATATTATTAATAAAGAAATGTTAAAAGATCATATATGATATCATATTAATGTATATGATTCTTGTATAATTTAATAACAATTATTTCACCATTATACAGGAGGTTAACCTACCCCAACAAAGGAAAAGTACAAGGTAAGGGTTATTTCACAATCTCTTCATTATCCGAGGTTGTATTATACATAATAATCTACTGGGATCTCTTTATCATCCACATCCATGTTTCTTCGAAATGTATTTCAAAACATTTGTACTATTTACAAGAATATGGGTTAAAGTCATTTATACCCTTGTTTGACTTTTTATAAGAGGTTTATAAAGGAATCTTTCCGTCGTTTTCAAAACAAGGTCCTTTTTAACCTTTTCGATAGAATTGAGGTAAGAATGTTTTTTTAACTTATACGGCGGGTGCGGTTATTTTACGCCGTTATAAAATCATCAAAGATTTCCTTACAAGCTTATAAGAATATTTTCAAAGAAAATGTTTTATTTTATATGATTCTTAAATGGTTTCAAAATGAAAAGAGATATTTCTTTATAAATAATTTTGATTTCATCTATGTCAACATCCTTTGATGGATTTTAAGATTATTTGAAGTTGATTTATTATTATACAAAACTTCTATATTGTATTGAAGGTTTTGTGATATGTTTGACTATGGATGTGCTATTTTTATACCATTCATAGTTTATGGTGAAATTATTGACATTTCGTATGCTAGTTTTAATACGAATGTTTATGTTATGTTTAAACCGTTTCATATGGGAATGCATTGGACTTAATAAGTGACGGGTGGAGCCCGCTATAGCTCCTCGATGCATCGGTAGGTCTCATGAGACAAACTAGTGTCTTGGCACAAGGCCTTGACAAAATCTTATTTGTAGTCTTGGCACGAGGCCTTGGCTATGTGGTTATGATAGTCTGGCATTATGCATTCCAACATTATGAAAGTGGTTATTGATTTTTTCATGTGATTATTCGATTAGTAGAATATCAATGTGAATAAGTAAATGGCATTATTTCATTTTACTTTTGCCATACTATGTTGAAGTTCAAGTTTAAAAGGCTTTTGTTTTAGTTATACATTGCCTTAAATGTTTATTCTTATTTATGAATGTTTCCGCTATATTGTTATCCTTACTGGGCATTTGAGCTCACCCCTTTTCTATGTTTTATTTTTCCCAGGTAGTGAAGAAGTAAATTATGATTGACTTGAAGGGATATTATGAGGGGTTTATAGTGTGGACGTTGGAAACATTATGTTGTTGTAGTAGTTTTTCACTTTATGATGTAATGTAAAACTTATGAATATATCTAGTGTTTCCAAGGCTACTAAACCAATCGGTCTTTCGGGATTTGATCTTTCTTGTGATCATGCCAATGTTATGTAATTAATGCACCGACTCTGGGCAGCTGGGGTCGGGGCGTTACAGTTGGTATCAGAGGAAGTTTAGTACAAACCTTGGAAGCTAGATTTAGATAAACTCTGATTAGAGCACGTAGTCCTAAGATGAAATTTGAGGATTAGTATAGAAGAACTTCCTAGAATTATGGTATTGTAGAGATTTTGTGAGTTTTCTGAGAAATACACCCCTGTCTGGATACGAGCAGGTAGAGGCGGCTCTGGCACAGATGTACCTAGGGGTAAAACCCGAAAACACCGCTTTGAGCTAGACTCGAACGGGAACTGGTGCACGACAACGGGCCTTGCTGCACTCTTGGTTACGACACTCCCGGGGGATATGCTTAGGATAACTCTCATTTTCTTTACAAATCATTATGAAGGGTTTATGAGTATATACTTCCTCAAAGAAAACATTTTTATGATTATGGATTATATCCATAAATAGTTCAATTTATGTTAAGTGTTTTATAAGTATGGGATTATGTATTTTGATTCATAAACTGATCTAGTTTATGCCATTGTTTAGAAATGGCGCCCAGTAGAAGGAATGAGAACTCCGGAAATGCACATGATCCAAAGAGAAGGAAGGATCATATCTTTCATGGTCTTAAGCTAGAATTTATAAGATAAATAGTCTCCCATGTATTATCATCATATGAAGAAATAATATCATGTATTGATAATATAAGTAAAGAGTTTACTGAGTCCTATGGCTTTGAAGGGAAGCAAGAGAAGAAAAGGATAGAAGAGAAAAAGATGGATAAAGGGAAGAGGGAAAAGAATAATTTTCCCATATGTGGTAACTGTGGAAAGAAACACCCTGGAACTTGCCTGAAAGGAATGAGAGTTTGTTATAAGTGTGGAGGAAAAGGGCACAAAGTACGTGACTGCAAGGGTAAGAAAATGGTTTCAAATGTACAATGCTTCATTTGCAAGGAGTTTGGACACTACGCGAACCTATGTCCCAGTCATCAGACTATGCCGCAAATGATGTTATTGGATAATAATCATGTTATGATACTACCACAGATGAAGAGGGATGATTAGAGTTCTTATGTTGATTATGTCAATTGAGTGTTGTATCAACAATGTACTTGTTATAATAATTATGGAGTATATAAGGATTGTACTGCAGTACTATTTCATTAAGGACTTGAGATTGTGTGGAACAAAGAAAAGTGACTCAATAGAAGGTTAAATTTTTGGAAAATATATGGTTGAGAGAATGATAAATCATAATATAGTTCTGATACTGAGGTAGTGATTTTGGAATAATATGTGATTATTTTGGATAAATTATATTGGATATTATTGACTACCTTGAAGCTGATTAATGATTTTTATATTCCATCATTGTTGGGGTTTAAAACATTTTTGGATTGATGAAGTATATCCAGCATTCTATATGGAATAAGGGAGCATGAATGTAATCAATAAAGATTATGGTAATTCAGGATGTTTCAGTGTATTAAAAGAATACATGATGAAGGTATTCATATGCTATTACGGGGTAAAAAGGATCTATATTATGTTTACCTTCCTTATAAAAGTTGGACTGTGAGTTTGGATAGAATTATTTTGGATAGTTCTTGTTTGGATTATTTTGGATTGCCATAAAAGGACAACCCGGAGGTCGGGCGGCAACCCGTCGCGTCCGGCAAGGCTGCGAGACCTGAACCCGCAACCGAAGGGCGACAAGGGTGTATCACCTACCACTGGCCCACGAGATGTCCTGGATTAAATAATGTAGTTTTTTTAAAAGATCTGGTAGATGAATTATAAATTCGTTTATTTTGGAACCCTCTATGAATAGTATAAATAGAATTTTTTTACGAGTGAATGATGAGTTTTGGTAGAAATTTATTAATGGATAAAACTCTAATTATAAACTAAGTATATCTCCTTATGATCTTAGCCAATCTCATAAATAAATTCCTCATCATTAATAAAAGGAACTTAGAACAAAAATGTTGTCCTAGATGGTACCTTAAATCATCACTAATTTATGGCTTTGGGATTGTTGGCCTTTTCATAGCCATGTTCTCTACCACTCTCCATCAGATAATTTATGGCTAGATTTTTCTTCCATATCCATATTTTCTTACATGGAACCCTAGTATGTGTTATTTTCGGTAATCTTCATACTTTCCACTCTTTATTTTAAATAGAGGCCTCATTAATTCATTTTTCGATGTGGGATTTCAACTAAGATATTTTGAAACGTCAAAAATGTGTTATCCTAATACCCTATGTTTTGTTGAACCGATGGTATTTCAAATCATCATAGATTGATGAATTTAAGGACCTCAATTATACACTTGTTTGTGATTGATGAACTCAATCACTACCTATAAATATTTACGTTTTTCCTCCAATTATATGTCTCTAATTGCCACCAATGTTCTCCTAATCGAGATCATAATTTGGTGGTGACCCTTTCATTTCTCTTTTAAGACTAAATTTTAGTAACCCAATTTCCGATGTGGGTTTTCCCACAAAGATATTTTCTATTTTCAACCTTTTATTTTCGAAGAACAATTTCAAATTGCGAGGACGCAATTTATTGAAGGAGGGGAGAATGTAACACCCCAAGATTTTATAGTGTGTTATTTATTCAAAATAATTCAATAACTTTCATTACACGAAACACCGATTTCAATTACACCATGACTTACCAAACAAGACATTCAAAAGAGGTTATGAATAGTATTAGATAAATTTTAAAGTTTATGTAATCCTTATAATTTTAGAATCCATATTATGAGTTTCTTAAATATAATGCAAGCACAAATTCATTTTCAGTATTGCACTTTTATCAACTTTTAATAGTGAACCATTTTTAAATACAATATTTTAATCTTTTTGACTAAATTGGGACATCAAAAATTTAAAATGAAACATCCCAAGCTTCCACGGTACGTTTTCTTTGAATAATACAGTAGCGTGTGTTGTACGCAACCTTGAGTTTTAACACACACCACAACCAATCAAACTAGCCGTTATGAATAGTAATACCTAATTTTTGAAATTATATATATTTTATATTTCAAAATGGACTTCATTTTTGGATTCGTAATATCGAATTTATCCTAAGGTGAAATTTTGGTACTTTTCGGATAACTTTCATATTTTGATGAATAGTGAAAATTACTAAATTTTAATTAAAAACAACTTTTTTAATCAAAATAATTAATAGTGATAAATTATGAATTTGAGTGGTTTTAAAGTATATTTAGAATATATTTTTACCATTTAATATAATTTTGGTCATTGGACATAATTTTACAATTAAACGGAACATAAACAAGTGTCAATCTTTTGATAGTTATTATCTCTTAAAAACACGCTTTTTGTTTTGACAGCGGGAATTAATTTTAAATTAATTTCTGCCACTTCTGTGTTTTGAATTTAGAAAAATGGATTCCATATTTTGAATCAGGATGTTCAAATTGTGTAAATAGGTAACTTTTATTTTTAGACATTTTGAATAATTACTGCGGTAAATATTTTATTTACCATGGTTAAGGGTAAATCCGGTAAATAAGGGTTAAAAAATAATATTATAATAATAATAAATTACCCTAAAACGTGTCTTAACCCTATTGGTTGATACATGGTCGACCATGGGCATCTTTGTGTCAATTTTGGGACCCCATGGATCCACTTGTAAGTGATAATGACACTTTATTTTAATTAAGTTAAAATGAATACAAAAATGACACAAGCATATATCTTTTAAAAAAACAATTGTTACATAGGGTTATATATGTTTGATTTTAGATTATAATTATTCATTAGAAAGATAAAAAGATTTCCTATATAATGATATTTTATTTATAATATTTAGACATTAAATAATTTATTTTATTTATGACACAATGATGATGCAGTAATTACTATAATAGTGGAAAATTAAAATAATTGATATTATAAATACCCAAATAAATATAATATGAAACTTTTAATGAATTAAACTAATTTTCTAGGATACTATGATATATTAGGATTTATTTAATTGACTTTTTAGAAGTAATCAATCTGTTATGAGTTTCACAAAAATCAACTATTGAATAGTGTCAAAATTGACATAAAAGAGTTCTTAAAAAAAATATTATATTATTAATTGATATTAAATTCCTAAAAATCTAAGGTTCGGCCAAGAGACTTATATTATGATAGGTTAATCATTAATGGACCACTTGGGGGTCGCTTGGTTGTATATAGTAAGTTTATTAACCATATTATATAAAAATACAAAGAGACATTGTAAAAGTGAAACTAATTAACTTAGAGTTAATACTTAAAGATAAGGTTAATATAAGTACCCAAACCTGTCTAAATTCTATTGGATGAGTTGTTTTCGACCTATCCCCACCTTAACCTTTGAATAGTCAACTTTGGAGCCATTAGAAACCGAATATGAATTTATTATAAATTAATATTTCTAGCTTTTCCAAAGGTGCCCCTCACCCCTCTTATAAAAGGGCACTCCTACTTCTCATTTCTTCACACCTCTCAAGCCACTTGGCTCGTCCAAACTCTGCCCAACTAAGCTCCCCACATCCCTCTCCTCCTCCTTGAAGCTTCCCCTTAGGCAGAAAGCATTTCAAGAAGTCCTTTGGTTCCAACCAAAGTGAGTTACCTAAATTAAAGGTAACAATTTCTCTTAAAGTATTTTCATTTATTTTGCTTCTCCAACCCCCAAAATCTTTTTATTTCCTTTCTTTTGTAACAACACCAGTATCCTAAATATACTAGGATGTTGTTATAAGAAGGATTCAAACTACACATACACACAACTCCATCTAATGGATGATGAACATAATGTTTCTGTGGATGGAAAACTAACGCCTCACGAAATGATGATTGTTCAAATACATCTTACCACCTCTCATGGTGGCCATTATGATGGAACTGTAATTAAATATGATATTAATGATATATATTTTATATATAAGCTTCTGTAATTCCATTTTATTTCATTCCATTATTCGTTTCATGTTGTATATACATACGATAATTTCATTTGAGGAAGTGCGGACTACCGCCCCCTTAAAATGATATGACTCGTTCATACCACACATGGAACGTATAAAGGATGGTGTTAATGAACTTAAGTAACATATATAAAATATTATATTATACTGGAATAGTAATATACCTATGTATCATTTGGATTTGATTCTTTTAAAATGAAAATCAAATGGAAGTAGCGTTCGTGCGTACGTACGGACTACCGTCTCCACGAACGCGATAAGATTCATTCTCCATCATATCCATTCAAGTATTATTCTCATTTTAGGGTTAAAAATAATGTTAATGTCATTCTGATTATGAATAAGATATAATCTATCCATTACAAACATGTCTTACGTAACCAAACATTTAAGAAGAACGAATCGATTATCACCCGAAACGACGATAATACTAAGATATTATTAATAAAGAAATGTTAAAAGATCATATATGATATCATATTAATGTATATGATTCTTGTATAATTTAATAACAATTATTTCACCATTATACAGGAGGTTAACCTACCCCAACAAAGGAAAAGTACAAGGTAAGGGTTATTTCACAATCTCTTCATTATCCGAGGTTGTATTATACATAATAATCTACTGGGATCTCTTTATCATCCACATCCATGTTTCTTCGAAATGTATTTCAAAACATTTGTACTATTTACAAGAATATGGGTTAAAGTCATTTATACCCTTGTTTGACTTTTTTATAAGAGGTTTATAAAGGAATCTTTCCGTCGTTTTCAAAACAAGGTCCTTTTTAACCTTTTCGATAGAATTGAGGTAAGAATGTTTTTTTTAACTTATACGGCGGGTGCGGTTATTTTACGCCGTTATAAAATCTTCAAAGATTTCCTTACAAGCTTATAAGAATATTTTCAAAGAAAATGTTTTATTTTATATGGATCTTAAATGGTTTCAAAATGAAAAGAGATATTTCTTTAAAAAGAATTTTGATTTCATCTATGTCAACATCCTTTGATGGATTTTAAGATTATTTGAAGTTGATTTATTATGATACAAAACTTCTATATTGTATTGAAGGTTTTGTGATATGTTTGACTATGGATGTGCTATTTTTATACCATTCATAGTTTATGGTGAAATTATTGACATTTCGTATGCTAGTTTTAATACGAATGTTTATGTTATGTTTAAACCTTTTCATATGGGAATGCATTGGACTTAATAAGTGACGGGTGGAGCCCGCTATAGCTCCTCGATGCATCGGTAGGTCTCATGAGACAATCTAGTGTCTTGGCACAAGGCCTTGACAAAATCTTATTTGTAGTCTTGGCACGAGGCCTTGGCTATGTGGTTATGATAGTCTGGCATTATGCATTCCAACATTATGAAAGTGGTTATTGATTTTTGCATGTGATTATTCGATTAGTAGAATATCAATGTGAATAAGTAAATGGCATTATTTCATTTTACTTTTGCCATACTATGTTGAAGTTCAAGTTTAAAAGGCTTTTGTTTTAGTTATACATTGCCTTAAATGTTTATTCTTATTTATGAATGTTTCCGCTATATTGTTATCCTTACTGGGCATTTGAGCTCACCCCTTTTCTATGTTTTATTTTTCCCAGGTAGTGAAGAAGTAAATTATGATTGACTTGCAGGGATATTATGAGGGGTTTATAGTGTGGACGTTGGAAACATTATGTTGTTGTAGTAGTTTTTCACTTTATGATGTAATGTAAAACTTATGAATATATCTAGTGTTTCCAAGGCTACTAAACCAATCGGTCTTTCGGGATTTGATCTTTCTTGTGATCATGCCAATGTTATGTAATTAATGCACCGACTCTGGGCAGCTGGGGTCGGGGCGTTACAGTTGGTATCAGAGGAAGTTTAGTACAAACCTTGGAAGCTAGATTTAGATAAACTCTGATTAGAGCACGTAGTCCTAAGATGAACTTTGAGGATTAGTATAGAAGAACTTCCTAGAATTATGGTATTGTAGAGATTTTGTGAGTTTTCTGAGCAATACATCCCTGTCTGGATACGAGCAGGTAGAGGCGGCTCTGGCACAGATGTACCTAGGGGTAAAACCCGAAAACACCGCTTTGAGCTAGACTCGAACGGGAACTGGTGCACGACAACGGGCCTTGCTGCACTCTTGGTTACGACACTCCCGGGGGATATGCTTAGGATAACTCTCATTTTCTTTACAAATCATTATGAAGGGTTTATGAGTATATACTTCCTCAAAGAAAACATTTTTATGATTATGGATTATATCCATAAATAGTTCAATTTATGTTAAGTGTTTTATAAGTATGGGATTATGTATTTTGATTCATAAACTGATCTAGTTTATGCCATTGTTTAGAAATGGCGCCCAGTAGAAGGAATGAGAACTCCGGAAATGCACATGATCCAAAGAGAAGGAAGGATCATATCTTTCATGGTCTTAAGCTAGAATTTATAAGATAAATAGTCTCCCATGTATTATCATCATATGAAGAAATAATATCATGTATTGATAAGATAAGTAAAGAGTTTACTGAGTCCTATGGCTTTGAAGGGAAGCAAGAGAAGAAAAGGATAGAAGAGAAAAAGATGGATAAAGGGAAGAGGGAAAAGAAGAATTTTCCCATATGTGGTAACTGTGGAAAGAAACACCCTGGAACTTGCCTGAAAGGAATGAGAGTTTGTTATAAGTGTGGAGGAAAAGGGCACAAAGTACGTGACTGCAAGGGTAAGAAAATGGTTTCAAATGTACAATGCTTCATTTGCAAGGAGTTTGGACACTACGCGAACCTATGTCCCAGTCATCAGACTATGCCGCAAATGATGTTATTGGATAATAATCATGTTATGATACTACCACAGATGAAGAGGGATGATTAGAGTTCTTATGTTGATTATGTCAATTGAGTGTTGTATCAACAATGTACTTGTTATAATAATTATGGAGTATATAAGGATTGTACTGCAGTACTATTTCATTAAGGACTTGAGATTGTGTGGAACAAAGAAAAGTGACTCAATAGAAGGTTAATTTTTTGGAAAATATATGGTTGAGAGAATGATAAATCATAATATAGTTCTGATACTGAGGTAGTGATTTTGGAATAATATGTGATTATTTTGGATAAATTATATTGGATATTATTGACTACCTTGAAGCTGATTAATGATTTTTATATTCCATCATTGTTGGGGTTTAAAACATTTTTGGATTGATGAAGTATATCCAGCATTCTATATGGAATAAGGGAGCATGAATGTAATCAATAAAGATTATGGTAATTCAGGATGTTTCAGTGTATTAAAAGAATACATGATGAAGGTATTCATATGCTATTACGGGGTAAAAAGGATCTATATTATGTTTACCTTCCTTATAAAAGTTGGACTGTGAGTTTGGATAGAATTATTTTGGATAGTTCTTGTTTGGATTATTTTGGATTGCCATAAAAGGACAACCCGGAGGTCGGGCGGCAACCCGTCGCGTCCGGCAAGGCTGCGAGACTTGAACCCGCAACCGAAGGGCGACAAGGGTGTATCACCTACCACTGGCCCACGAGATGTCCTGGATTAAATAATGTAGTTTTTTTAAAAGATCTGGTAGATGAATTATAAATTCGTTTATTTTGGAACCCTCTATGAATAGTATAAATAGAATTTTTTTACGAGTGAATGGTGAGTTTTGGTAGAAATTTATTAATGGATAAAACTCTAATTATAAACTAAGTATATCTCCTTATGATCTTAGCCAATCTCATAAATAAATTCCTCATCATTAATAAAAGGAACTTAGAACAAAAATGTTGTCCTAGATGGTACCTTAAATCATCACTAATTTATGGCTTTGGGATTGTTGGCCTTTTCATAGCCATGTTCTCTACCACTCTCCATCAGATAATTTATGGCTAGATTTTTCTTCCATATCCATATTTTCTTACATGGAACCCTAGTATGTGTTATTTTCGGTAATCTTCATACTTTCCACTCTTTATTTTAAATAGAGGCCTCATTAATTCATTTTTCGATGTGGGATTTCAACTAAGATATTTTGAAACGTCAAAAATGTGTTATCCTAATACCCTATGTTTTGTTGAACCGATGGTATTTCAAATCATCATAGATTGATGAATTTAAGGACCTCAATTATACACTTGTTTGTGATTGATGAACTCAATCACTACCTATAAATATTTACGTTTTTCCTCCAATTATATGTCTCTAATTGCCACCAATGTTCTCCTAATCGAGATCATAATTTGGTGGTGACCCTTTCATTTCTCTTTTAAGACTAAATTTTAGTAACCCAATTTCCGATGTGGGTTTTCCCACAAAGATATTTTCTATTTTCAACCTTTTATTTTCGAAGAACAATTTCAAATTGCGAGGACGCAATTTATTGAAGGAGGGGAGAATGTAACACCCCACGATTTTATAGTGTGTTATTTATTCAAAATAATTCAATAACTTTCATTACACGAAACACCGATTTCAATTACACCATGACTTACCAAACAAGACATTCAAAAGAGGTTATGAATAGTATTAGATAAATTTTAAAGTTTATGTAATCCTTATAATTTTAGAATCCATATTATGAGTTTCTTAAATATAATGCAAGCACAAATTCATTTTCAGTATTGCACTTTTATCAACTTTTAATAGTGAACCATTTTTAAACACAATATTTTAATCTTTTTGACTAAATTGGGACATCAAAAATTTAAAATGAAACATCCCAAGCTTCCACGGTATGTTTTCTTTGAATAATACAGTAGCGTGTGTTGTACGCAACCTTGAGTTTTAACACACACCACAACCAATCAAACAAGCCGTTATGAATAGTAATACCTAATTTTTGAAATTATATATATTTTATATTTCAAAATGGACTTCATTTTTGGATTCGTAATATCGAATTTATCCTAAGGTGAAATTTTGGTACTTTTCGGATAACTTTCATATTTTGATGAATAGTGAAAATTACTAAATTTTAATTAAAAACAACTTTTTTAATCAAAATAATTAATAGTGATAAATTATGAATTTGAGTGGTTTTAAAGTATATTTAGAATATATTTTTACCATTTAATATAATGTTGGTCATTGGACATAATTTTACAATTAAACGGAACATAAACAAGTGTCAATCTTTTGATAGTTATTATCTCTTAAAAACACGCTTTTTGTTTTGACAGCGGGAATTAATTTTAAATTAATTTCTGCCACTTCTGTGTTTTGAATTTAGAAAAATGGATTCCATATTTGGAATCAGGATGTTCAAATTGTGTAAATAGGTAACTTTTATTTTTAGACATTTTGAATAATTACTGCGGTAAATATTTTATTTACCATGGTTAAGGGTAAATCCGGTAAATAAGGGTTAAAAAATAATATTATAATAATAATAAATTACCCTAAAACGTGTCTTAACCCTATTGGTTGATACATGGTCGACCATGGGCATCTTTGTGTCAATTTTGGGACCCCATGGATCCACTTGTAAGTGATAATGACACTTTATTTTAATTAAGTTAAAATGAATACAAAAATGACACAAGCATATATCTTTTAAAAAAACAATTGTTACATAGGGTTATATATGTTTGATTTTAGATTATAATTATTCATTAGAAAGATAAAAAGATTTCCTATATAATGATATTTTATTTATAATATTTAGACATTAAATAATTTATTTTATTTATGACACAATGATGATGCAGTAATTACTATAATAGTGGAAAATTAAAATAATTGATATTATAAATACCCAAATAAATATAATATGAAACTTTTAATGAATTAAACTAATTTTCTAGGATACTATGATATATTAGGATTGATGTAATTGACTTTTTTTGAAGTAATCAATCTGTTATGAGTTTCACAAAAATCAACTATTGAATAGTGTCAAAATTGACATAAAAGAGTTCTTAAAAACAATATTATATTATTAATTGATATTAAATTCCTAAAAATCTAAGGTTCGGCCAAGAGACTTATATTATGATAGGTTAATCATTAATGGACCACTTGGGGGTCGCTTGGATGTATATAGTAAGTTTATTAACCATATTATATAAAAATACAAAGAGACATTGTAAAAGTGAAACTAATTAACTTAGAGTTAATACTTAAAGATAAGGTTAATATAAGTACCCAAACCTGTCTAAATTCTATTGGATGAGTTGTTTTCGACCTATCCCCACCTTAACCTTTGAATAGTCAACTTTGGAGCCATTAGAAACCGAATATGAATTTATTATAAATTAATATTTCTAGCTTTTCCAAAGGTGCCCCTCACCCCTCTTATAAAAGGGCACTCCTACTTCTCATTTCTTCACACCTCTCAAGCCACTTGGCTCGTCCAAACTCTGCCCAACTAAGCTCCCCACATCCCTCTCCTCCTCCTTGAAGCTTCCCCTTAGGCAGAAAGCATTTCAAGAAGTCCTTTGGTTCCAACCAAAGTGAGTTACCTAAATTAAAGGTAACAATTTCTCTTAAAGTATTTTCATTTATTTTGCTTCTCCAACCCCCAAAATCTTTTTATTTCCTTTCTTTTGTAACAACACCAGTATCCTAAATATACTAGGATGTTGTTATAAGAAGGATTCAAACTACACATACACACAACTCCATCTAATGGATGATGAACATAATGTTTCTGTGGATGGAAAACTAACGCCTCACGAAATGATGATTGTTCAAATACATCTTACCACCTCTCATGGTGGCCATTATGATGGAACTGTAATTAAATATGATATTAATGATATATATTTTATATATAATCTTCTGTAATTCCATTTTATTTCATTCCATTATTCGTTTCATGTTGTATATACATACGATAATTTCATTTGAGGAAGTGCGGACTACCGCCCCCTTAAAATGATATGACTCGTTCATACCACACATGGAACGTATAAAGGATGGTGTTAATGAACTTAAGTAACATATATAAAATATTATATTATACTGGAATAGTAATATACCTATGTATCATTTGGATTTGATTCTTTTAAAATGAAAATCAAATGGAAGTAGCGTTCGTGCGTACGTACGGACTACCGTCTCCACGAACGCGATAAGATTCATTCTCCATCATATCCATTCAAGTATTATTCTCATTTTAGGGTTAAAAATAATGTTAATGTCATTCTGATTATGAATAAGATATAATCTATCCATTACAAACATGTCTTACGTAACCAAACATTTAAGAAGAACGAATCGATTATCACCCGAAACGACGATAATACTAAGATATTATTAATAAAGAAATGTTAAAAGATCATATATGATATCATATTAATGTATATGATTCTTGTATAATTTAATAACAATTATTTCACCATTATACAGGAGGTTAACCTACCCCAACAATGGAAAAGTACAAGGTAAGGGTTATTTCACAATCTCTTCATTATCCGAGGTTGTATTATACATAATAATCTACTGGGATCTCTTTATCATCCACATCCATGTTTCTTCGAAATGTATTTCAAAACATTTGTACTATTTACAAGAATATGGGTTAAAGTCATTTATACCCTTGTTTGACTTTTTATAAGAGGTTTATAAAGGAATCTTTCCGTCGTTTTCAAAACAAGGTCCTTTTTAACCTTTTCGATAGAATTGAGGTAAGAATGTTTTTTTTAACTTATACGGCGGGTGCGGTTATTTTACGCCGTTATAAAATCATCAAAGATTTCCTTACAAGCTTATAAGAATATTTTCAAAGAAAATGTTTTATTTTATATGGATCTTAAATGGTTTCAAAATGAAAAGAGATATTTCTTTAAAAAGAATTTTGATTTCATCTATGTCAACATCCTTTGATGGATTTTAAGATTATTTGAAGTTGATTTATTATTATACAAAACTTCTATATTGTATTGAAGGTTTTGTGATATGTTTGACTATGGATGTGCTATTTTTATACCATTCATAGTTTATGGTGAAATTATTGACATTTCGTATGCTAGTTTTAATACGAATGTTTATGTTATGTTTAAACCTTTTCATATGGGAATGCATTGGACTTAATAAGTGACGGGTGGAGCCCGCTATAGCTCCTCGATGCATCGGTAGGTCTCATGAGACAAACTAGTGTCTTGACACAAGGCCTTGACAAAATCTTATTTGTAGTCTTGGCACGAGGCCTTGGCTATGTGGTTATGATAGTCTGGCATTATGCATTCCAACATTATGAAAGTGGTTATTGATTTTTGCATGTGATTATTCGATTAGTAGAATATCAATGTGAATAAGTAACTGGTATTATTTCATTTTACTTTTGCCATACTATGTTGAAGTTCAAGTTTAAAAGGCTTTTGTTTTAGTTATACATTGCCTTAAATGTTTATTCTTATTTATGAATGTTTCCGCTATATTGTTATCCTTACTGGGCATTTGAGCTCACCCCTTTTCTATGTTTTATTTTTCCCAGGTAGTGAAGAAGTAAATTATGATTGACTTGCAGGGATATTATGAGGGGTTTATAGTGTGGACGTTGGAAACATTATGTTGTTGTAGTAGTTTTTCACTTTATGATGTAATGTAAAACTTATGAATATATCTAGTGTTTCCAAGGCTACTAAACCAATCGGTCTTTCGGGATTTGATCTTTCTTGTGATCATGCCAATGTTATGTAATTAATGCACCGACTCTGGGCAGCTGGGGTCGGGGCGTTACAAGATCCATTTACTTGCTGAGAAAAAGAATATGGAACATTTAATCGGTCTTCCAAAATAACTGTGCCGAAGCTGAGTTGGCCATTGGCAGAAGAACTTGCTTGTTCATTTTGAGCTCGCTGAAGGGCTCTACCACGAGTTTCTGCTGCATATACAGTGCTAGCAGGGGTAGAATTAGAGTAGTGGCTTCGGAAAGATCCACGTCTTCCCCTATATCCTGAACCTCTAGAACTTCCTCGGGTTCCTTTATTTGATACAGGGAATTCAGGCTCATCAAGACTGGAATATGAATCTGTTAATTGAATCATATTAACAGAACCAAAGATCAATTCTTCGTCTGATAAAGACTCTGCCAAGTTAGCCTGTTTAGGCTGTGCCGTTTGGTGGGACGGTGCCCGTGGCTTTGAAGTAGAAGGCATGAAATCTGCCAAAGTCAAAGACAATTTAGGCTTTGATACATACTCATCTTCTTCTGATTCCTCTTTCTTCTTTGAATTTCTCTGCCCTTTTGAGGATTTGTCTTTTGATGGAGGCTTTACTGCAGCTTTTGTAGGAGACACAATTGGCTTCTTCAATTGTGTTCGCAAAATGGAATGGGTCCGATTGATTGTCTTTCTGACCATCCAATCATCATATTTTTTCGCAGTTTTGCTTTTGACTTCCTGCCACTCGCCTCCTTCATCTGGATCTGTAGCGGTAATACACGCTACATGAGCTGAAGAACCCTTCAATTTGACTTGTCCCAAGTCGACCATCTTTTGTAGGAGGTCTTTAAAGACAAAACACTCCTGGATGGGATGCCCCAACATTTGATGAAAGGGACAATAATTGGGACGGTCTTCATCTCCTTCCTTGTTTGGTCTCTTCGGCACTGGTAATTGAACCAAATTATTCTCCAGAGCTGAAATGAAGTAACCAGGAACTTGCTCACTTCGGAAAGAGTATGTTTTACTCTTCATATCCTCAAATTGTTTTCGTCGTTGATCTTTTTGATCATTTGGACGAAACAGCCTTTGTTGTTGGCGTTCAGGAGGTGGAGCCCTTCGAGAAGATGAAGGTTTTGAAGTAGAAATAGGTACAGGTGCCTGTTTAAGCATAACTGTAGCAGTTTCTGCTTTACCCATTCTTCTTCCTGGGGCTGATGGAATTACACGAGATTTAACCTTAGCCTGTATAAGGGAATCTTCAATCTGTTGAGCGATTGAAGTAAGGTCTCGAAACCCTCCTGTGTATTTCACAGGGATCAATGGCGTGCGTAATTCGTCACGCAAATTTGCCACACAGATTGGCAACAATTCCTCCTGAGGGAGTGATAAACTCAAGGAATACGTTAATCCCTTCCAACGAGCAATGAAATCAGAGACTCTTTCATTCTCCCTTTGCTTGCAGTTTGTAAGATCGAAAACTGTCGTTTTTGGCAAAGTTGAGCTGAACTGAAGAAGGCATTTTTGACAAAGATCCTCCCATCCGATGACTGACCGGGATTTCAAGCTTGTATACCAGACAAAAGCTGGTCCTTGCAAGGTTCGCACGAAGCATCTGAGTTTCACTGCTTCTTGTTGCTCTGGAGTTCCCATCATAGGATCACAACAAGACACGTAATGCGTCAAATGTTGTTCAGGGTCACCTGATCCATTGAAAGTAGGGAAAATAGGGTTTCCAAAACTGGATGGAGGAGAAATTGAATCTACCCATTCAGGGTAAACTTTCTTTTCAGGTTGAACTTGCGCCCGTTTCCCTTCCATAGTTTCTAACCGAGCTGTTAAGGACTCAATAGTAGTTATTAACTTTTTAGAAACGTCAGGTTGAACTTGGTTTTGGGTAGGTGCAATGAATGGAGCTTGGACAACCGTGGAGGTTGGTGCTGCAACTAATGGTAGTGCTGCCAACCGTTGTTGCGTTTGACCCGTAGGATTAGACCTCTGTGGGTGTACTGATAAAGGAGGATATTCCTGATCCATCTCAGTAGTTACAACAAATTCCTTCGGCTGTCGGACTTCAGCATTCTTAAGAAGAAGACTACTCTGAAGTAGTTCTGCATTCAACCTTCTTAATTCTTTCATTTCTTCCTCCTGTTGTGCAAACCTTTGCTCTAATGAGAGCGATTGACCTCCTTCAGAGGAAGGGTGATAAGTAACCTGATTCTTTCCTTTCCCCTTATTGGATCCTTTTCGGAGAGGGGGAAGTGGGTTACTTGAAGGAATACCCAGATTTTGGGTAAGCCTTTGATTACGTGTGCGCACACCTTCTTCATTTAGGTCTGTGTGCGCAACTTCTTGAGCAGGAACCTCTTCGTCTGATCCCTCTGATTGAGCCTCATCTGGTGAATCAGCAGCAACGGCGGTGATGACATTAATGGATGCATATTTCATAGAATCCTTTCTATCAGCATTTCTGTGATATTGTCTTCTTTTATGTCCATGATAAGGCATGGCATTCCGTTGACTTGATCCCTCAGGAATTTCTTGGAGAACCGTCACTTGGAGAGAATCTCCTGACATCTTGGCTCTTCGTTCCTCTTGAGGCTTATTCCCTAATCGAGAGAATACTGACTTTCTCTGAGGGAGGGATTGAATATTTGAAAAAGTCCCCAGTCCGGTGGACTGGGGGTGTTCCTGTTGCTTCTGCTCAACTCCTCGAATCCCATTCGTTGATTCTGAGGGTTGGGTTAGAGAAGTCCCCAGTCTGGCAAGCTGGGATGTCTCTTGACATGCTATGTCTGAGATCTTCTTGAAATCTCTCTTGATCTTGCGGATCTTAGTTCGGAAATTAGCTGGATGCATTAACCTGTATCCACTTTTATCACCTGGTTCAACAGACCGTTGGATGATTTCCGAAACTTCTGTCATTTGATGACGTGTTTGCTCCAAACGAGAGGCTTGTGCAATATTCTCGCCTGCTTGATGTAGGAGCAATTCAACAACCTGTTCTCTATATACTTGATTTTGAGAGGAACTAGTTGAAGCTTGATCTCGAGCAAGATTTTGATTATGAACAAAACCCATTGACTGTGGCCGGCCATGGGCAATAACATTGCATGAGACCATTTTCGGCGGGCTCTGCTGACCGGAAAGCACTGTGAAATGTAGTGCTCCGTGAACACCCCATCCTCTGATATGAACATTAGATGGAGAATTGGAAATTAACTGACGCAATCTTCTTAGTGCACCAAGGCATGAACATTGAAGGGTTCTCTGTTGCTTTTCAGCCTTCGGATACCGAGAGACTGATAGAGATGCCAAATCAATCTGGCGTTGTAACCCTTCTATTATCTTAAGATGATTTTCATATTCATCGTAAGATAATACCTTCTTCTTTAATTGACAAAGAGTTTTCCATATGTTGAGACGAATATCATGGATTCCATTATCCGTCAACATCTTTGGAATGTCATACTGTGAATCAGCCAAAGGCCAAAACATGACTGGTACTTCACCTTTTGCCAGTTTTTTCCTCATGTTCAGCATTTCCTCTTTATCATTAAATGAAGATTCTTCTACCTGTTTGGACCAGAGTTGGTGTTTCCTTGTTGCTTCATCGGATTCAACAAGATTGGTAGAGGAATCACTATTCATGCTGGAAGATGAATGACCCAGGGAAGGTTCGGAGAATAACCTGAACCCCAAGCTATCTTCTGATGGAGAAAGAGTTTCACCTGCCGATAGTAAAACTTCAGACATGACTGGTTTTACGTTTGCAAGTGCCTCGAGATAGGAGGGATTTCTCATCACTACATTGCCTTCTGAAGAATTTTCGAGACAATGTGAATCACTACTGCGGAGAAGACTTTGGCAGCGAAGTTCATCACCATGAGGAGGACCTTCATGATGGGTTACAGCAAAAGATGAGATCTCTTGCTCCTTGGTCTTCTGACCACACAGAGGGTTCCTGTGGTTCTCATCTGAAGAAGAAACTTCAAGATTGACCGAATTTTCATGAAGCAAGTCTTCATGAGGAAGTGTCTGTTGAAGACCTTCGGGATTAATGTTCCTGTTATTGGGAACTGAGGGAGTAGAATCTTGAATTCCGATAGATAAATGTCTGAGGGCTTCAAGAACTCCAGCATCGAGCAAGGCCTTGTTGCAGATTGGCCTTTGATCTCTTGACTGTGCTGGGCGGATCTTTTTCTTAGATGCCTTCTTACTCGCTTTAGAAATCACTTGATAACGAAAGTGATTGCTCTGAGCAGGTGTATGTGCCCGATCAGGAAAGATGGTCAGGTTAGGCTGACGATCATTGCTCAAATCAGGTGTATGTGCCTGACTTGGTTGTCCGTATGATATGGGGGAGTAGGCCCCACAACCCTCTTGGACTGGAACAGATGTGTGTGTCTGTTCCGGAGTGAATTGTTGATGTGTCACTCCACTGCTAGGGATAGATTTATGTGTCTGTCCCTGAGATGATGCTGAAGCTGTTATGATATCCTGGCAAGCATCCAGAATATGAGCAGGAATTTGCTTCTACTCTTTCACCATTGACAAAATATGTTTGGTGACTTCAGCCGCCAGAACAGGGATATACGTCCATTCCGGGCTTGGAGTAGGTGTATGTGCCTGCTCATGTCCTCCTTTTCCTGTCAGTGAATCCTGACAGTACTCAAGTGTGGAGGTAGAGAGTTTAGTCTGCCTCCTGTTTGTCGTCGGGACTTTCCGACTGACTTCTCCGTGCGCTACCAAGCGAGACTGTTGGTAGGCTTGATTAGTATTAGCAGGTGTATGTGCCTACTGATTACACTTCGCCAAACGTGGTTGACGAGATCCACCATATGTAGTCAGACGAGCCTGCTGACTAACTGCTGATGTATAAGCAGGTGTATGCTCCTGCCTATGGTACTCCGCCGGAATTGCCTGGCGGGATCGGCTTGATGCTGCCAGACGAGTCTGCTGGACAGCGGGATTAAAACGGGCAGGTGTGTATGCCTTCTCATTGTTTGCCACCAAGTTAGGTTGGTGGACTTCTCCGGAGATGGCAGGGATGACAACCTGCCTATTGTTAACCGGATTCCGTCTCTGGTGATTCATCTTGCCTGCTCGGGTTCGAGGAACCTGAGCTGAATGCCTGGAGACGGTACCCTCATCATGTTGAGGGCGCACTACCGCACGAGTCTGGCGGCGATTGTTGATGGGAGCCCTTGAGAAGGACTCCTGTCTTTTTGAATTAAGGTCCTGCGGGACCTGCTCATTCACTTCCTCGGAATAAGGGAGTGAATGGAAATTGCGTTCCGGGGATAACAACCCGAAACGGTTGGAGACGGTAGTCAGCACCGTCTGCTTCTTGATTGCTGGTCGCCGTTGTCCGGACGACCAGGTAGAATTGTTAACTTGGAGGGCTTGACGAGCGGCCTCCAGAGTTGGGATAGTACCGTTGCGACGGTACTCCTTAACCAGTGCATTAGAAACACAGCGTTGAAGACGCTGAGTTGGTGATGTCATCCTCAGAGCGGATGACGTTCCAGAAGGAGTAGCAGTATTGGTTTTCACGGCAGCAGACCTCACAGTAGAGGTGTTCCCAGCAGCAGTATTCACAGGGGTGAATTTAAGGAAAGCCATTTTTTTGTAGAAGATCTTGAAAAAAGAGTGCCTGTTCCATGTAACAAACATAATCAAGATGAATCCGGCTACTGCATCTTTTGGATGATCATATGTCAATGATTGCCTTGTTGGCCCAAAGGGCCTAACAGATAAGAAGAACATCACTTTAACTTGGTTAAGGATTCACGTCGGGTTCACCATTTTTGTTTCGCGCGGAATCCGGGGATGACCTCCTGGACGGGAGATTCAAATGTTCCGATCGGTTTCTAACGGGTTTGTTCGTAGAACCGGAAACATCCAATGATTCCACATCCGTTTGGACCTACTTTCCAAAGGCAGGCGCTCATTAGCTTATGGGCTAATGAGGCTTAGGAATTTTCATTGGTCGAGAGGATGGGAGGTCGGACTCATCACACCTTTTTGAGGGGAATTATTGTCTACTCCGGGACTCTCTTTATAGATTTAAGTTAAGTTCGTGAATCCTTATTACATTACCAAGTATAAAATGAGCTTTCCTTTAGTTTTAGCAATCAATGATTAAATATGCAAGAAATTTAGAGAATCTTTTATATGTATTCGAGGTTCTTCATCAATACAGAATCATCTATATTTGTTTAGAGATTCTTGGTCAACGGTATCCTTCAAAACATTTATATAAAAGTCTCTTGGTCATTATGATGACCAAGCTGGTTTTAAAGCCACTCAGTGGGGCACTTGAAGTTTATCGTCATTCAGAAGAACAGAGATTATTTCAAAGTTGGGATCGAACCCATAAATGGGCTACCTACGTATCCTTTGTTTTGGAAAAGGAATCAGAACCCACGTAGTTCGAGGAATGGGATATGATGTTTATGATTGATGGCTCAAAGATGAATGTCATAATTACTTTTACACTCTAAGCTCACGTGAGTCATGCTCGGTGTGAGAAACAAGAGGTATTGGTAAAATTTAGACAATTGTGCCATAAAAGAGGCAATCATAAGAATTTGTTTTGGGGCTTATGTATAGATGACTGCCCAGATAGGCGAAGGTTTAGGATTCACTTTTAGGGAGAAAATCCAAGAACAGGGTCCACAAAGTTATATGTGCTTCATGGAGATTTGAATACTCTAATCTTGGGGCTTACTCCTAAGGAGGATGCCCAAGTTAGGAGGGGACTTATGATTGGGTTTTATTCCTGAAAAGGAAACCCAAATCAAAGATAATTTGTGACTGGTTAAGAGAAATTTTAAGAGACTTGGGGCTTACTCTTGAAAAGGAAGCCCAAGATTTATGACTAGGATTTATTCCGGAGAAGGAAGCCTAGGTTAGGGGACTTGGGGCTTACTCCTGAAAAGGAAGCCCAAGGTTATGACTGAGTCTTATTCCTGAAAAGGAGACCCAGGTTAGGGATTAAGGTTTGGGGATTACTCCTGAGGAGGATGCCCAAGATTAAAGGACTTGATTGGGGCTTATTCTTGAGAAAGATGCCCAAGATTTATGACTAGGACATATTCCTGAGAAGGAAGCCTAGGTTAGGGGACTTGGGGCTTACTCCTGAAAAGGAAGCCCAAGGTTATGACTGAGTCTTATTCCTGAAAAGGAGACCCAGGTTAGGGATTAAGGTTTGGGGCCTACTCCTGAGGAGGATGCCCAAGATTAAAGGACTTGATTGGGGCTTATTCTTAAGAAAGATGCCCAAGTTAGGTTTTTATAACTGGGGATTTATTCCTAAAAAGGAGACCCAGGTTAGGATTCTCTCATCTTAAAGGATGAGGTTGAAATGAATGAACTCTCAATCTTTGGTGATATAAAGATGTTTAAATCACTAGGTTTTGAGAGATATTTCACAGAATTCCTTTCAGATAAGGATGTCAAATCAAGAAATCATGCCATAAATGGCTTTGAAGAGTATCTTGAAGACTGAATCTTGAATAGGAAGGGTGAAATGGCTTAAGAGGGGTAAAAATGGGCAATATGGGCACCGAAAAAGCTAGGGGCGCGCAAGTCTTGAAGGTCGCGCAAGTCCTGCGTCGGCGCGCAAGTGTTGGTCGCGCAAGTATACTTGCGCGACATAAGGGATACTTGCGCGATTTTCAACCAGAGTTGAAATACTTGAGCGACTCTTTATTAAACCCTTTATAATCCTCTTGAAGTTCTTCCAGAGAAGGGACGCGCAAGTTATATTGAAGGAATTAAGTTGGGGCGCAAGTGTTTGATAAGTTTCAACACTTGGGCCTTCCTTCTTCTCTTTAGATCTTCCGTTCTAGGTAAGAGATTACCTTAGAAGTGTTCCGGAAGCTTTGAGAAGAGACTTGGGCGTCGGGAGCTTTGATCCGAGTTTCTGGAAAGAGATCCTCCCGAATGGGGGGCCCACAGGGTCTATTTATAGGCAAAAGAAGACCCCGGGCGATTACTGGGCGGTTACCAGATATGTCGCGCAAGTCCCTTGCACGACCATGAGGAGTCGCGCAAGTGTTGAGGCGGCGCGCAAGTGTACTTGCGCGACCAAGAGGGAACTTGCGCGACCTATGGGCAATGTTCTCCTTTTTCATCCCTTTGTCGATTTTTGATGTTTCTTCAAAGGATTAATCACTTTGAGCTCAGATATTCCCTTTTCCGAACTTTAGATTCCGTGACGAAAGGAGTGTCAACAATGACTTTAAACTGCCCACAAAAGGCAAAGGAACTCTGAATAAAAGTCGAGTTCCAGCACACTTGCGCGCTGCCCTCTGCGCCTTGAAAGACTTGTGCGCACTCCCTTTTCCTTTGGATGGATTCGATTTCCTCAGAGTCAAATCCTCATTTTCTCTCCGGATCCAACTCTGAGGGGGGACTTTTGTTGACGCTCCTTTCGTCACGGAATCTAAAGTTCGGAAAAGGGAATATCTGAGCTCAAAGTGATTAATCCTTTGAAGAAACATCAAAAAATCGACAAAGGGATGAAAAAGGAGAACATTGCCCATAGGTCGCGCAAGTTCCCTCTTGGTCGCGCAAGTACACTTGCGCGCCGCCTCAACACTAGCGCGACTCCTCATGTTCGTGCAAGGGACTTGCGCGACATATGTGGTAACCGCCTGGTAACCGCCTAGTAACCGCCCGGGGTCTTCTTTTGCCTATAAATAGACCCTGTGGGCCCCCCATTGAGGAGGATCTCTTTCCAGAAACTCGGATCAAAGCTCCCGACGCCCAAGTCTCTTCTCAAAGCTTCCGGAACACTTCTAAGGTAATCTCTTACCTAGAACGGAAGATCTAAAGAGAAGAAGGAAGGCCCAAGTGTTGAAACTTATCAAACACTTGCGCGCCAACTTAATTCCTTCAATATAACTTGCGCGTCCCTTCTCTGGAAGAACTTCAAAAGGATTATAAAGGGTTTAATAAAGAGTCGCTCAAGTATTTCAACTCTGGTTGAAAATCGCGCAAGTATCCCTCATGTCGCGCAAGTATACTTGCGCGACCAACACTTGCGCGCCGACGCAGGACTTGCGCGACCTTCAAGACTTGCGCGCCCCTAGCTTTTTGGGTGCCCATCTTGCCCATTTTTACCCCTCTTAAGCCATTTCACCCTTCCTATTCAAGATTCAGTCTTCAAGATACTCTTCAAAGCCATTTATGGCATGATTTCTTGATTTGACATCCTTATCTGAAAGGAATTCTGTGAAATATCTCTCAAAACCTAGTGATTTAAACATCTTTATATCACCAAAGATTGAGAGTTCATTCATTTCAACCTCATCCTTTAAGATGAGAGAATCCTAACCTGGGTCTCCTTTTTAGGAATAAATCCCCAGTTATAAAAACCTAACTTGGGCATCTTTCTTAAGAATAAGCCCCAATCAATTCCTTTAATCTTGGGAATCCTCCTCAGGAGTAAGCCTCAAACCTTAATCCCTAACCTGGGTCTCCTTTTCAGGAATAAGACTCAGTCATAACCTTGGGCTTCCTTTTCAGGAGTAAGCCCCAAGTCCCCTAACCTAGGCTTCCTTCTCAGGAATATGTCCTAGTCATAAATCTTGGGCATCTTTCTCAAGAATAAGCCCCAATCAAGTCCTTTAATCTTGGGCATCCTCCTCAGGAGTAAGCCCCAAACCTTAATCCCTAACCTGGGTCTCCTTTTCAGGAATAAGACTCAGTCATAACCTTGGGCTTCCTTTTCAGGAGTAAGCCCCAAGTCCCCTAACCTAGGCTTCCTTCTCAGGAATAATTCCTAGTCATAAATCTTGGGCATCCTTCTTAAGAGTAAGCCCCAAGTCTCTTAAAATTTCTCTTAACCAGTCATAAATTTCCTTTGATTTGGGTTTCCTTTTCAGGAATAAAACCCAATCATAAGTCCCCTCCTAACTTGGGCATCTTCCTTAGGAGTAAGCCCCAAGATTAGAGTATTCAAATCTCCATGAAGCACATATAACTTTGTGGACCCTGTTCTTAGATTTTCTCCCTAAAAGTAAATCCTAAACCTTCGCCTATCTGGGCAGTCATCTATACATAAGCCCCAAAACAAATTCTTATGATTGCCTCTTTTATGGCACAATTGTCTAAATTTTACCAATACCTCTTGTTTCTCACACCGAGCATGACTCACGTGAGCTTAGAGTGTAAAAGTAATTATGACATTCATCTTTGAGCCATCAATCATAAAACATCATATCCCATTCCTCGAACTACGTGGGTTCTGATTCCTTTTTCAAAACAAAGGATACGTAGGTAGCCCATTCATGGGTTCGATCCCAACATTGAAATAATCTCTGTCCTTCTGAATGACGATAAACTTCAAGTGCCCCACTGAGTGGCTTTAAAACCAGCCTGGTCATCAAAATGACCAAGAGATGATGTTGTGCATGGGCACATAAAACCTTTGTACCTATCTGGCAAAGTCAATGGTATAGATGTTCGAAGAGCTTTTATTGACAATGGTTCAGGAGTCAACCTCATGCCCATTCGCACACTTCATCGATTGGGCCTCACGGAATCTGATTTATCTCCTTCTACCATGATGTTGCAAGGATATGATAAAAATGAACAAGAACCACTGGGAGAAGTTACGCTCAGAACTCAGTTTGGAGATCTTGTTTCCAATTCAGATTTCATGATTGTTGATCAAGACTCAGCTTTCAATATCTTGCTTGGAAGACCCTGGTTACATCAGCATGCAGCTATTCCGTCATCATACCATCAATGTCTCAAATACTGTTTCGATGGTCAAGTTGGAACATTATATGGTGATAAGGCCCCGTTCAAAACATGTGAGTCTCAATACATTGAGGCGGAATTTTATCACATGAAGGGAAGATAAAAATCTACAATGAAGGAAATTACCAAAGTTAATGCTCCATATGGTTTGGAAAAAATTCCAATAAATCCATTTTCACATGTGAGTACAGATTATGTGTTACCTATCAGTCAAATTGACAAAATATGCCCAAATCAAAATACTCTTATGGAAAGATCCATAATGTCAATTACGGCAATCGGCCAGACAACATGGGAGAAATTGGTAACTTACCAAGCAGTGATGAAAGCATAAGTGGTGACGTTTTCATTTCGTCTGCTGAAATCCAACAAGTCTATACTTCGCTAATCAGGCCAGAAGAAGTTATAGCAACACCAGAGGTGAATGTTGATGTCGATTCTCAATCCATCATCTCCTCTTTATTTCCCAAAGAAGACCCTTTTTCATCAATAGGGTCGGAAATGGAAGCTTCTTCTTCAAGATGTGAAAATTTTGAAATCTCTTATGATCATGAGAATTTCGTTTTTTCATCTACTTTGCAAGTAGAAACGGAAGAAATAACACATGATGAAGAGGAAGAGGAAGATCTTAGAGATGCTCCTCCAGCATTTGAAGAGGGTATCTCTACCACTGTGGATGAACTCAGAGAAGTAAATCTGGGTACAGAGAAAGATCCACGCCCCACTTTAATTAGTGCGGACATGACCCTTGAAGAACAAGAGATGTATATTTCTTTTCTAAAGCAAAATAAAGATATTTTTGCTTGGAATTATATAGAGATGCCTGGACTTGATCCTGATGTTGCCACCCATCATTTGGGTTTGCCAAAAGAACATCGAGGATTCAAGCAAGACGCGAGAAGAACACACCCAACCTATGCTTCCAAAATCGAGGCTGAAGTGGATAAGCTTATCAAAGCTAACTTCGTCAGAGAAGTTCAATATCCCAAGTGGTTGGCTAATATTGTCCCAGTAAAGAAAAAGAACGGACAAATTAGGGTTTGCATCGATTTCAGAGATCTTAATCGGTATTGTCCCAAAGATGATTTTCCAGTTCCGATTACAGAACTCTTAATTGATGCGACGGCTGGCTATGAAGTACTTTCTTTCATGGATGGATATTATAGATATAATCAGATCCGAATGGCCCCAGAAGATGAGGAATATACAGCCTTCAGAGCTCCTCAAGGTGTGTTTTGTTACCGGGTGATGCCCTTTGGTTTAAAGAATGCAGGTGCAACATATCAACACGCCATGCATCGTATCTTCAAACCTTTTCTAGGGAAATTTGTTGAATGCTATGTAGATGATTTGGTGGTTAAATCCAAACAAAGTTTTGATCACTTGGCTGATTTGGAAATCATATTCCACAAGTTTCGACAACATAATTTGAAGATGAACCCCTTAAAATGTGCTTTTGGGGTAACCTCAGGAAAATTCCTCGGCTTTGTTGTACGCCATCGTGGTATTGAAGTCGATCCTGAGAAGACCAAATCAATCCTTGGTATGTCACCTCCTCATAATTTGAAATAATTAAGAGGACTTCAAGGACACTTAGCCTATATTCGGCGTTTCATCGCCAATTTGGCAGGCAAAAGTTTACCTTTTACCAAATTATTGAAGAAAGGAGTCACTTACCACTGGACTGAAGAATGTCAAGAAGCATTTGATGTTCTCAAAAAATACCTCTTAAGTCCACCAGTACTCATGCCACCTGTTGAGGGTAGACCTCTTATCCTCTATGTGACAGCTTTAGAGCGATCATTGGGTGCCTTTCTCGCTCAAAAGAATGATGCTGGGAATGAAAATAGTCTCTACTATCTCAGTAGAACTATGCTTGAAGCAGAAACCCGGTATTCGAGTATTGAAAAGTGCTGCCTAGCATTAATCTTTGCAGTTCAGAAACTGAGACACTACCTACAACATCACGAGGTCCAATTGGTATCTCGTAATAATCCACTCAAATTCATCCTTAGTCGTCCAATGCTTACAGGACGTCTGGCAAGGTGGGCGGTTATTCTACAGCAGTTCGACATTCAGTATGTGTCTCAAAAGGCAATTAAGGGCCAAGCTCTGGCTGATTTCCTGGCTGAACACCCTTCAGTGGAAGACACATATTCAGATATCGAACTCCCTGATGAGGAAGTTTTTTCTATTCAAGAGAATCCTCAAACATGGGAAATGTATTTTGATGGTGCTTCTAGAAGTCCAACAGGGAAGAAAATGGAAAATCCTAAATTCAACAAAGTTGGTTTAGGAATTGTGCTCATTTCTCCAGATAAGGCAGTGTTACCTTATTCCTTTTTGTTGTGGGAAGGTGGTACCAATAATGAAGCTGAATACCAAGCTCTCATTACAGGCTTGGAGTTAGCACTTCAAGCACAAGTGAATCACTTAAAGGTGAAAGGTGATTCAGACCTGGTAATCAAACAAGTCAATGGGGATTATGCCATCAGAAAAGAAGAATTAATCCCTTTGTATGATTACGTCAGAGAGTTAATGTCGGAATTCCCTTCAGAACCGACATTTTCTTATGTCCCAAGATCACAAAATGCTCAAGCTGATGCACTGGCTAATATAGCCACAGCTTTAGCAGATCCAAATCGGGACGAGACAACCATCAGTATTGCCCACCGTCGTGCAATTTCACCTTATGTTCAAGTCAGAACAGAGGAAATTAATGAAATTAGTCCCATTCCTGAACCATATGGTCATACTACAGGATGGATGTCACCTATCATGGAATACCTTCAAAATGGAACACTTCCACCTGATAGAGCCGAGAGAGAACAAATTCGGCGACGTGTGGTCAATTTTACTCTTTATGATGGTCCAAACCACCTCGAGAAAATTCTCTACAAACGTGGTTTTGATGGAGTTCTCTTCAGATGTATTGATGGTGAAGAGACAATGGCTGTCATAAAAGAAGTGCATGCAGGAGTCTGTGGTGCCCACCAGTCTGGACATAGACTGTCTGATCAAATTCGAAGGCTTGGATACTTTTGGCCTTCAATGATACAAGATTGTGTTAATTTCACAAAGAAGTGTCATTCATGCCAAGTATATGCCAACTTCATTCATCAACCTCCAGAGTTGCTTCATACAGCTAAATACTCATGGCCATTTGCCACATGGGGAATGGATGTGGTAGGACCTTACCCTTCAGCTACGGCCAAGCAGTTTAAGTACATTCTTACTGCTACTGATTTCTTTTCCAAATGGGCAGAGGCAGTACCTCTCAAAGAAGTCAGTTCTAAATGCATTGTTAGCTTCATCAAGTCTAACAGCATTACTAGATTTGGTGTCCCTCATACCATATTGACAGACAATGGCACCAACTTCTGTTCTTCTGAGGTAAAGATATTGTATCAAGAATACAACATTAAGTCCAACCATTCATCTCGATATCATGCAGCGGCTAATGGCCAGATATAGGCCTTCAACAAGACTCTTTCAAATATACTGCAAAAGATGTTGGATAAAGATAAGAGGTCATGGCCTGATAAACTCTATCATGCTTTATGGGCTTATCGGACTACCACTCGCAATGCAACGCGGTCTACTCCATATTCATTGGTATATGGAACAGAAGCAGTCTTGCCAATTGAAGTTCAATTGCCCTCACTCAGAATAGCCATTTGTGATCAGTTATCAACAGATGAGCAATCCCAAAAGCGGTTGAATGAATTGGAACAGTTAGATGAGAAAAGATTGTGCACTTTGCACCACTTGGAAATATATCAGAATCGAATAGCACGAGCTTTTAACAAAAAAGTTCGTCTTCGTTCATTCATTCAGGGAGAATTGGTATTGGTTCTCAGAACACCAATGATACCAGGAAAGAAGCCTCCCAAGCTTGAACCAAAATGGGAAGGACCTTATTCAGTACATAAGGTCTACTCCAACGGGGCATATTCTCTGATTTCAATGGATGGAGAACACATCACGACTCCAACTAATGCCATATTTCTGAAGAAGTATTTTGTATAAACACAAAATATTGTTCCCAGAACCAAGACTTACAATTGGTTCATACAACAAGGTCCGGTATGACCTTAAACTACACCAAGGTCCGGTATGACCTTAAACTACACCAAGGTCCGGTATGACCTTAAACTACACCAAGGTCCGGTATGACCTTAAACTACACCAAGGTCCGGTATGACCTTAAACTACACCAAGGTCCGGTATGACCTTAAACTACACCATGGTCCAGTATGACCTTAAACTACAACTTCGTCCAACATGACATTAAACTGTGTCACATATTTTGTCCGAGATGACATTAAACTATAATACGTCCAGCATGACGATAAACTGTACGGTCCATGCATATGACCTTAAACTATTCGCACTTATGTCCCTGCAACATGACACTAAACTGTGCAGCACCAATAGTCCTAACTGCAAGACTTTAAACTGCATAGTCCTTGATTTTGTCCTACATGACAATAAACTGTATAGAGGTTCCTATATTTTGTCCGAGATGACATTAAACTATATTGTGTCCTAGCAACATGACATTAAACTGTGTGGCGCTTTCATCGTCCAACATGACGTTAAACTGTGTCAGTTCCCTTATCGTCCAACATGACGTTAAACTGTCACATTGGTTACTAATATGTC
This sequence comes from Viscum album, assembly GCA_963277665.1. Lineage (NCBI taxonomy): Eukaryota > Viridiplantae > Streptophyta > Magnoliopsida > Santalales > Viscaceae > Viscum > Viscum album. Next base: position 66,356 of record CAUJRU010002589.1, read on the forward strand.
CTACATGACACTAAACTGTATATGTCCGAGATGACATTAAACTATATTTTGTCCTAGCAACATGACATTAAAACTGTGTGGCGCTTTCATCGTCCAGCATGACATTAAACTGTAAAAAATCCCCAGAACTGATATCCTCATATTGGTTCACCTTAGTCCTAGCTACATGACTTTAAACTGTACAACACCAGTTCGTCCTTGCTATATGACGTTAAACTATACAGCAATGGTCCCGTATGACTTTAAACTGCATCATCCCTGGTCCATGAATATGACCATAAACTATTTGCAAATATGTCCAGCAAGACGTTAAACTGTGACGTCCTAACTACATGACGCTAAACTGTATAAAAGTCCCTCACGTCCGGAAAGACGTTAAACTATATAATCATTAAAAGTCCAGCATGACATTAAAACTGCACAATCCCCCTTTCGTCCAATATGACGTTAAACTGTATTGTCCCCATCGTCCTAACTACATGACGCTAAACTGTACAGAAAGTCCTTGATATGTCCTACATGACATTAAACTGTGCATCGTTAAGGTTTTTATTACCTCTTGTTTCTCACACCGAGTATGACTCACGTGAGCTTAGAGCGAACATCAACCATAACACTCCCTTTGGGCCACTAACCATGTGTAAGTCCCAACAATATTTTTTATTAGATCATTGTCCACAAGAACAACTTGATCATTGATTCATTCTTTAATTGAACTACACGGACTTTGATCCTTGCCCTCCAGGCTGGGTATGTAGGCAACCTCCCAAGGTTCAAACCCAAAAACAATCTCTTCACATTGGTTCACCACCATCTCATATGATGATGATTTGTGAAACCACCCCTGGAATCAATATCTTTACATTGATTCACTTTCGTCCTTGTTATATGACGTTAAACTATACAACACTTTTGTCCGGTACGACAATAAACTACAATATTATTTGATTTCCTCATTTGAGAAGGAACCATTATTAACATTGATTCTTTTTTCAATCATGGTTTTCATTTTTTCAAAAGACTACGTACATACATGGTAATGCCTAAACTTTTTTAGGTTAAAACCATCATTGCACTAAAGTCCCCTTTTCACCCTTCACATGTACGAACCAAATTTGTACAAAGGGTAGATCTAGAACTACGTGGACTTGATTCCCATACTTATGGGATACGTTGGAACATTCGAGTGTCCCTCGAATCCAGTCCCAAGTCTTTTGGGCCTAACCCCAAATTTTACTTTCAGTCCCTTGGCTGAAAAGTCCTCATGAAAACACACACTGTGTATTCATTATTATGGTCCGAATTCTATGACCCTAAACTAAGATCACTCATACTTTCGTCCTGCACGACGTTAAACTGCATTTCAAGAACTACGTATGGCTTGATTCTCATTCTTATGAGATACGTAGTGAAGTCCAAGTTTCAATTCAGGACCCAGCCACAACATGATTATGGTTTTCATTGACATATGTATCTCTATATACATTGGAAAATACCCATCTTTATGTGTTATAATCCTAACCTTAAATATTTTCAGATCTTCATAACCCTTTTTCATGACTTCTAGTCACAAAAATGTCAAACTTCTGAGAATTCTTTTGCCTGACTATGCAGCACGTGCCCATAGGTGGCCTTGCATAAACAGTCCACATAACAGACTTGTCAGCCAAAAGATGCTATTTATTTGACCATGCAGCCAATGCCCATAGGTGGCCCTGCATATTTTAACCCCCTAACGGGTTTGTTAAATAATAGTAACTTCATTCTTGAGAAGAATGCCTCTTTTGTCCTTATTTGTCTTAAACGACAGTATGTAGGGATCCGCAAAAATAGCCATCCTTAACGTATTTGTCCCATATCTTTTTTTCATGATCTGAAAGTATTCAAGTCTATGGTTTATTCTTCTTCCCTACGTTTGGGTCAGACCTTCGTAGGAGTGATATTCGTCCAGTTCTTCGATACTCTTGTTTGAAAACATCTTCTCCATATTCAAGTACCTCTTTCCATACAACAAACTCTATGCTTTAGAAAATTTGAATCTCCATAAACTTTCACTGGCTTTTAGCACTAGGAAAGTAAATTTCTGGGAGTTCTTTTGCCTGACTATGCAGCACGTGCCCATAGGTGGCCTTGCATAAACAGTCCACATAACAGACTTGTCAGCCAAAAGATGCTATTTTATTTGACTATGCAGCCAATGCCCATAGGTGGCCCTGCATATTTCAACCCCCTAACGGGTTTTGTTAAATAATAGTAACTTCATTCTTGGAAACTACTTCTTCTAATGCCTTTTAGCTCTTTTTTCATATCATTCCTCAGATTCAAATATTCTTAAGCCATAGTTTACATTTTTTCTCTCATACTTGAGTATGGTAAATATGTTTTCAGATAAATTTTCAAGGAATTGAATCCATTTTAATCCATTTTCGGTCAAAGCTATTTCGACCTTAAACATTAGCCCCTTTATGTCCGGCATGCATGACTTTAAACTGCCCACAAAAGGCAAAGGAACTCTGAATAAAAGTCGAGTTCCAGCACACTTGCGCGCTGCCCTCTGCGCCTTGAAAGACTTGTGCGCACTCCCTTTTCCTTTGGAGGGATTCGATTTCCTCAGAGTCAAATCCTCATTTTCTCTCCGGATCCAACTCTGAGGGGGGACTTTTGTTGACGCTCCTTTCGTCACGGAATCTATAGTTCGGAAAAGGGAATATCTGAGCTCAAAGTGATTAATCCTTTGAAGAAACATCAAAAATCGACAAAGGGATGAAAAAGGAGAACATTGCCCATAGGTCGCGCAAGTTCCCTCTTGGTCGCGCAAGTACACTTGCGCGCCGCCTCAATACTTGCGCGACTCCTCATGGTCGTGCAAGGGACTTGCGCGACATATCTGGTAACCGCCCAGTAACCGCCCGGGGTCTTCTTTTGCCTATAAATAGACCCTGTGGGCCCCCCATTCGGGAGGATCTCTTTCCAGAAACTCGGATCAAAGCTCCCGACGCCCAAGTCTCTTCTCAAAGCTTCCGGAACACTTTTAAGGTAATCTCTTACCTAGAACGGAAGATCTAAAGAGAAGAAGGAAGGCCCAAGTGTTGAAACTTATCAAACACTTGCGCGCCAACTTAATTCCTTCAATATAACTTGCGCGTCCCTTCTCTGGAAGAACTTCAAGAGGATTATAAAGGGTTTAAAAAAGAGTCGCTCAAGTATTTCAACTCTGGTTGAAAATCGCGCAAGTATCCCTCATGTCGCGCAAGTATACTTGCACGACCAACACTTGCGCGCCGACGCAGGACTTGCGCGACCTTAAAGACTTGCGCGCCCCTAGCTTTTTGGGTGCCCATCTTGCCCATTTTTACCCCTCTTAAGCCATTTCACCCTTCCTATTCAAGATTCAGTCTTCAAGATACTCTTCAAAGCCATTTATGGCATGATTTCTTGATTTGACATCCTTATCTGAAAGGAATTCTGTGAAATATCTCTCAAAACCTAGTGATTTAAACATCTTTATATCACCAAAGATTGAGAGTTCATTCATTTCAACCTCATCCTTTAAGATGAGAGAATCCTAACCTGGGTCTCCTTTTTAGGAATAAATCCCCAGTTATAAAAACCTAACTTGGGCATCTTTCTTAAGAATAAGCCCCAATCAAGTCCTTTAATCTTGGGAATCCTCCTCAGGAGTAGGCCCCAAACCTTAATCCCTAACCTGGGTCTCCTTTTCAGGAATAAGACTCAGTCATAACCTTGGGCTTCCTTTTCAGGAGTAAGCCCCAAGTCCCCTAACCTAGGCTTCCTTCTCAGGAATATGTCCTAGTCATAAATCTTGGGCATCTTTCTCAAGAATAAGCCCCAATCAAGTCCTTTAATCTTGGGCATCCTCCTCAGGAGTAGGCCCCAAACCTTAATCCCTAACCTGGGTCTCCTTTTCAGGAATAAGACTTAGTCATAACCTTGGGCTTCCTTTTCAGAAGTAAGCCCCAAGTCCCCTAACCTAGGCTTCCTTCTCAGGAATATGGCCTAGTCATAAATCTTGGGCATCTTTCTTAAGAATAAGCCCCAATCAAGTCCTTTAATCTTGGGCATCCTCCTCAGGAGTAAGCCCCAAACCTTAATCCCTAACCTGGGTCTCCTTTTCAGGAATAAGACTCAGTCATAACCTTGGGCTTCCTTTTCAGGAGTAAGCCCCAAGTCCCCTAACCTAGGCTTCCTTCTCAGGAATAATTCCTAGTCATAAATCTTGGGCATCCTTCTTAAGAGTAAGCCCCAAGTCTCTTAAAATTTCTCTTAACCAGTCATAAATTTCCTTTGATTTGGGTTTCCTTTTCAGGAATAAAACCCAATCATAAGTCCCCTCCTAACTTGGGCATCTTCCTTAGGAGTAAGCCCCAAGATTAGAGTATTCAAATCTCCATGAAGCACATATAACTTTGTGGACCCTGTTCTTGGATTTTCTCCCTAAAAGTAAATCCTAAACCTTCGCCTATCTGGGCAGTCATCTATACATAAGCCCCAAAACAAATTCTTATGATTGCCTCTTTTATGGCACAATTGTCTAAATTTTACCAATACCTCTTGTTTCTCACACCGAGCATGACTCACGTGAGCTTAGAGTGTAAAAGTAATTATGAAATTCATCTTTGAGCCATCAATCATAAAAAATCATATCCCATTCCTCGAACTACGTGGGTTCTGATTCCTTTTTTTTCAAAACAAAGGATACGTAGGTAACCCATTTATGGGTTCGATCCCAACATTGAAATAATCCCTGTCCTTCTGAATGACGATAAACTTCAAGTGCCCCACTGAGTGGCTTTAAAACCAGCTTGGTCATCATAATGACCAAGAGACTTTTATATAAATGTTTTGAAGGATACCATTGACCAAGAATCTCTAAACAAATATAGATGATTCTCTATTGATGAAGAACCTCGAATACATATAAAAGATTCTCTAAATTTCTTGCATACTTGATCATTGATTGTTAAAATTAAAGGAAAACTCATTTTATACTTGGTAATGTAATAATGATTCACGAACTTAACTTAAATCTATAAAGAGAGTCCCGGAGTAGACAATAATTCCCCTCAAAAAGGTGTGATGAGTCCGACCTCCCATCCTCTCGACCAATGCAAATTCCTAAGCCTCATTAGCCCACAAGCTAATGAGCGCCTGCCTTTGGAAAGTAGGTCCAAACGGATGTGGAATCATTGGATGTTTCCGGTTCTACGAACAAACCCGTTAGAAACCGATCGGAACGTTTGAATCTCCCGTCCGGGAGGTCATCCCCGGATTCCGCACGAAACAACAGTGAGAATCAAGGAACTAAGAAGGCACATGAAGGGTGAAAAAGAAAAATCCTCAACAACATTCAAAC